>JAJQOW010001757.1:0-34995 GCA_037975125.1 Latrodectus hesperus | reverse complement strand
TATTATTTTCACAAATTCCATTCCAAAATATCGGAACAGTTATTTTCTTAGGTCAATCAACTAACTTGGGCAAAAAAATAATTTTTTGGAATAGCTAATGATTATTTAGTTTAATTTTAGTTTTAAATATTTAGGTTAGTACCTCTCAAATAGTGATTACAATATACACATTATACATTTTATTAGCTTTTAATTTTATTATCAAATAACTCATTCATATTTATGTTGGTAAAGGTTTTAAAATAATTTTTATTTTAATCAATCTGTAAAATACTGTCTCATCAAACTGGAACCGATACATGAAGTTATGTCATTTTATTTCACATAGTTTTAGAAATAAAATTTAAGTTACTTTTAATTAACAGTTTTCAAAAAGTTCCTGTGTAAATAAGAAAAAATATTGTGAAGAATATTAAAAATTTATTACTTCTTCAGTTGGTTGGTTGGGTTTTCTGGTGCAAGGTCCAAAAAGGAAAAACTACGCCATAATACTTCTTCAGAAATGACAAACAAATTCTGGCCGCTGATTTAATTCTTGGAATACATTTTAAACTGGAAAAAATGCATTTCAAATTAAATTGAAAAATATATGTAGAGCTGAAACAAGATATTTTGAATATATTTTAGTAAACCATGACATCGCAGGATTTTGAATTGTCAGTAATATATAAATATGGCACAACATTATTGCAAACGCACTTCATCAGATTCTCCTATAGGAATCGACCAAAGCTGGGAAAACTCATCATTTATTTGCATAATAAATTTGCAGTCGCTCTGGTAATGCCTTAGAATATTAATGATATAATTTTTGGATATGATGTTGATTAACTCTAAGATAAGGCTTATATGCAATATCTTGTCAAAACCCTTATTATATCAAAAATAATCCAAATAGTTTTATAGTTGTTACTGAATTTTTCTACAATTGTATTAACTACTCAACGGAGTTGATATACTGTTATATATTTATGATAAAACCCAAATTGTTCAGCAAGTAAAATGTGATCTTTGGAAAATGTAATCATTTTTGTAATAAAAATCCTTTGAATAAATTATAAAACCATGCTAAACAAGAAAAAGCAGTCGTTATATTGCTGGAAATTTTGTCTATTGCCAATTTTGGGATGCCGTTCTCCACACCTTTGAAAAATAATTTGAGGTGAGGGATCTGTTAAATATTTTGTTGAGGAAAGCGATTGCCTTCAGGACAAATTTTTAAAGTTCTATTTCTGATAATGTCTGGTCGAGCTGTTTTGTTCGGATTCATTGGTAGATAATCTCAATTACGTTTCTTGAAGACATAATACGCTACAAGGTGATTCCTCGCTTGCGCAAAACTACTTGACTTTTCCTTTAAGCTATCAGATTTGAGGATTATGAATGGCGTATGAATTTAGTTGAAGGCTGTAATGCAGTCCCCGCGAAAATTCTAATGATATTCTGACTGGTGCTGATTATTTAGAAGATGCAAGATCTTCAGGTGCAGCTTTTTAATATGTAGAGAGCTGGTGGTATGGAGCTTCACAAGTGGAGATCAAATGAACCCTTGTTACCCTAGTACAAACTTAAATTCATATATTCAGTGCTTTTAAGTTTTAGTCTAGTACGGTTCTATTTAATTTTCTTATCACAATATTTATCATACATTTAAAATACTTGTGCATTATTTTCAACTTTATTTTCTGCTATGCCTTACCGGCATACTCCTATACCATTTATTACAAACACACTTAAAATTTTACTTTGCCGATCTGGCATTTCGAATTTCATGATTAAATTATTAACTTACTGTATACGCATGCCAGTTCGTCAAAGGGGGCGTATCCCAGGTGTTTTAAAAACACTGGTTTCAGAAAATCAAACTCTGGTGTCTGATGGTTTTGGTTGGAAACTTTTATGTTCATCGGTATTATAATTTTACTTATTTTTCTTAGTAATGAATTATTTAATTGGAATATCTTTATCTATTCTCAAATTTTAAACTTAATTTATGTTATGTAATTATTATATATTTAGTATCAATAAATAAAATCTATAAATTAAAAGCAGTAAACTTTTAAGCTAGCTTAATTATTGGCATGTTATTAGTTTCTTATTTATTTATAGAACGAAATACTTTAGGTATTTAAACTAATAGCTAGCATTCCTTTAACTGCATTAAAATTTAATATTTGCAGCTCTGCTTATCGTGGTAATTATTTTGGCACTTAGCCTAATGGTGGGTATTGGTAAAATGACATCTGCCCACAGATACTTAAAAGTAGTACAGACTGACAAATAGGTTATGGGCCTGGGTTACGCATCAAATATCTTGAAATTTATCTCGGGATAATTAGTCAGTTAAAATACTTCAATTGAATTTTTACCCATCTTAAAATGTATTAGATTATTTAAGATGGGGGGGGGCTATATTGATATAAATTTTCCAATTTAAAAAAAATAATAATCAAATTTTATAAATTTAATCTTTTTCTCAAAAAAAAAAAATTGTGATTTTGTTAATTTTTCTTGCCATGGCTACTTACGCAATAAATAAGTTAAGCAACCAAAACTATGAGACATGGACTTCAGTCATAAAGTTCATTCTGATGGAGAGAAATGTGTGGGAGGTTGTAAAAGGAGCTGAAAAAGCTCCCAATTCCACCGATATTAAAAACTGAAACTGGTTCATTCGAAGATTTGAATGATACTGCGTATCTCAAAAGTCTTAAAGAATTCAACAAAAACAAAAACATTGCTTTATCTCTGATATATTTGAATATTGATGAAGATCATCGACGTATAATAGATGGAATAGGAGATCCAGTAGTTGCTTGGGAAACATTGTTGAAATACTTCCACCCAGATACCAGAGCAAATCACATGACTGTATTTTCAGAATTATGTGATACTGAAATGTTACTTGAGGAAAGTATTCTCATGTTTTCAACAAGATTATTAAAAGTCTACAACAGAATGAAAACTATAGATCCTACTTTTAATGAAAAATATGCTAGTTTTCAACTTCTGAGATATCTTCCTATGCATTTCGACAGAATAAAGCAAGTTATTCTTGGTTGGCCGGATGAAAACTTTAACTACAAAGCTATCACAGACGCCCTGAATGCAGAAGAGGTTCGTCTTCAGTTACGAGAAAAAGACTCTCTAACGCAGGCTAGTGCAGTAACGTCTGTGAAGAAACAAATTCTCTGTTATGGTTGTCAAGAGCCTGGGCATTATAGAAATTCATGTCCTCTTAAAGTACAATCACTGAAAGTATCCAGATGTTTTAGACGAAAATACAGGAGCCATTCCAGATGCTCTAGTCCAGAATGTAGGAGCCAAACCAGACGTTTCAATTCAGAGTCCAAAGGTCCGTACAGAGAACCCAGATCTGACTTTGTGGCAGAAAGGAACCAGTCACGTAGTTCAAATTCCACTTATCAAAATCAACCTCGTTTCCCCTGGTGTAAGTTAGCGCTCTTGCATTCGGTTCAACAGTTCGTGGGTTCGAATCCCACATTGGGTATGGATGTTTGTAGTGGTTCGGAATCCACTTTAAACCATAAGTCCCAGTCTAATTAGCCCTCGTGTGCAAAAAATGACCGTTGAGCGACAAACAAAACAAACAATTCCCTGGTGTAAGGACAAACATAAACGTGGTACTGTATCTAGAAACATCACTTCGACAAACAAAGACGGACATTCGCCATGTAAGTCAAACTTTTCTAATACAAGTTTATTTAATCAAACTAAAGAAAGAGTGAATTGGGTTTTTGATACAGCAGCTTCACATCACTTTTGTAAAGAAAGAGACCTCTTCATTAGTTTTGTACCCTTAATCAATGAAAAGATATCAGTTGCCATTGACGGTGTTGACTTTCCTATTGAGGGAAAAGGAACTGTTAAATTGTTATTTGGTTTACAAAAGTATACATTAAATGATGTAATGTATTCTCCAAATTTACGGAGAAATCTTATTTCAGGTCCAAAACTAGATATTCAGGGTTTTGTGTATCATGGCGGTAACGGTGCAGTGAAAGTCTCAGAAAAAGGGGGGAAAACGGTTTTTAAGGCCATATTAAAAGAAGGTATTTACCAAGTTTCACCCCGTATAGTTAAAACTGACAAAAATGTTTCATTTACAACTAACTTAAGAAGATAGCAAAGCTCTTAAACTATGGCATAGACGTTTTGGACATATCAGCACGTCCACTATTTCACATACCAGTAAGAAAGGGGGAGTGATTGGCTTACCACTCTTAAGCGATAAGACAGTCTTTTTCTTTTGCGAACCATGTAAAATTAGTAAATATCGAAGAGTTTCATTTAGGTCTCTGAGAGAAGTGAGATCCAAGGCTCCGTTAGAGCTATTATATGCTGATGTTTGGGGTCCTCAATCTGTCAAAGGAAGAATGGGAGAAAGGTATTTTATTACCATAATTGATGATTATTCACGTAAAGTTTCATTATTTCCTATGTCTGAGAAATCTGAGGTTTTTGGTATAATTAAAACATATATTATCTGAGTTGAAAATATTTTAAATAAAAAGGTTAAGGCATGTAGAACAGATAATGGGACAGAATTTGTGAATAGACAGATACAAAATTATTTTGCTGAAAAAGGGATCGCTCATGAATTAACGAATATATTCACCCCGGAACAAAACGGTGTTAGTGAAAGATATAACAAACTGTCGCAAGTGGTGCTAGATCAGTTCTGCAGGAATCTGGTCTTCCTAAGTGTTTTTGGCCTGAAGCCATGCTATATTTTACATCTACTTGGAATAGAGTGTGCCACAATAAGCTGAACAAGACGCCTTGCGAATTATTCTCAGGGTCCAGACCCTCTGTCAAACACTTAAAGCCTTTTGGTACTGTAGCATATATAGGTGTACCCCGACAACATAGAAAAAAGCTAGATATCAGAGCCCGAAAAGGTTTCCTCGTTGGTTACGCATTTCGTACAAAAGGATACCGGATTTGGATGCCAGAAACAAACAAAATAATTGAAACTATTAATGTTTCTTTTAATGAGAAAATTGTGTACAAAGACACTTTAAGTGGAGCAGTGCTGGGCCCTAGTAACAGGATTTCGAATGTCTCTAATGAGTATGAAGTGGGAAGTGACGATGATATCGGATACCACATTGTACCTCGTGATTCTGAAAGTGACGACAGTGATCCTGAAGTCTCCATAGACGATATTCCTAGCCCTATATCAGAACCTAGATTACTAAACTGGGAAAGAAAGGCTATTCAGAGGAAAGATAGATCGCGTACAGATGTCTATTATTATATAAGAAGGCAATAAGGAAAGGTTAAGATCCCTGAATGATGTTGCAAAATACTGCAGTAAAAATAATATTGTTTTCAATCCTAATTTATTTGATTTTAAAGGAACAAATCGGACACAAGGTCTTGTTTTGAGCAGTCGTGATGCAGTTTTAACAGATAATAAAGATAATGGGACCACCAATAATCTTAGCATATCTAGCTGACTAGATCGCATTCCTATACCAAAGACTTATAAGCAGGCAATTGAATCGGAATATAAGGACGAGTGGTTAAATGCTATGAAAGAAAAACTCTGTATCATGAAGAACCGGGGAGTGTGGCATTTGGAAGACTTACCAGAAAATACCACACCTATTGCATGTAGGTGGGTATTCACCGTAAAAAGAGATGATACAGGAAAAATTGTAAGATTTAAATCTCGACTAGTAGCACAGGGTTATAAACAGGAGAAGGGTATCTCATATGATGAAACTTTTCCCCTGTGGTCAACTTTAGTTTAATCAGATTTTTCTTTTCGTTACTCGTATCAAGTAAAGGTTGGTACCACCTTCAATGTGATATAACAGGAGCTTACCTTTATGCCCCTTTGGAAGAGCGAATTTATATGACACAGCCTCCAGGTTTTGAAGAAACTAGTCAAAAGAGAAAATTCTGTCGTTTAGATCGAGCTATATATGGATTACGACAAAGTGGTCGACAATGGTTCTATGAAATCCATAATGTTTTGTTAAAAATGGGTTTTTGTAAATTTCAGTGGGGTAACTGTGCTTATTAGGAGATTACTTAATTTTGATATTGTATGTTGATAACTTTGTTATATTTGGCAGAGACCAAAGGACAATCTATAAAACTATTAATAATTTGAAAAACCATTTTGACATAAAAGTACTAGGTAAGACTCGTACCCTTTTAGGCGTAGAGTTTGGTGAGGAAAATGGTAGTGTCTTGATTCATCAACGCTCATACATTAAAGACGTATGTGAGCGTTTCCAACGATTTAAAATACCAATTTCATCACTACCCATATCTAAAGGTTCAATTTATTCTAAAACTTCCTGTCCCTCTACAGCGGAGGAAGAAAGAGAAATGCTAAAATACCCCTATAGAAGTGTATTAGGCTGTCTATCCTTTTTGGCTAATAGAACTCGCCCTGACATCGCTTATGCTGTTAATATATTCAGCCAATTTCAGTCCAACCCAGGGAGGAATCATTGGGATGGTTTATTAAGACTTTTAGGTTATGTTATCAACACGGAAGATTTTTGCTTAAAACTTTCTTGTAAACAATTCCAAATTAGAGTTTATTCAGATGCTGATTTCGCTGCAAACCGAGATGACAGAACGTCTCTAGGAGGTCAACTCGTTTTACTAGGAAATTCTCCCATAAGTTGGCGTACATTTAAAGAGAAAAGTGTCACCTTATCAACTATGGAAGCAGAGTTTGTTGCTATGACCGAGGCTGCTAAAGAAATAGTTTGGCTCAGTGGTATACTAAATGAGTGTCATGATAAAGGTATTGTAACAAGTGGACCAGAAATCCCAATTTTGTTTGTGGATAATCAAGCTGCTATAGATTTTATAAAATCTCCAATTGAAAACTATCGGTCAAAACATATAGATGTGAAGTTATTTTTCGTTCGCGATATGTATAATACACAAAAATTTAAACTCAGTTTTGTACGAAGTAAATTAAACTTAGCTGACGCTTTCACCAAGCCACTAACAAAATTTGAACTGCAGAAGTTCATTTCAAATATCTTTAAGAAATGATTGAAAGATATTTATTCATGTATTTTTTTATCGATCATTAAACAACAAAGTTGATTTTTTTTGCATTTTGTAATTTTAATTTATTAGGAATATTTTAGTTGATTTGAATTGAAATAAAAATATTGTGTGTGTGCATTATTTTGAGTACATTGTATGTTGTGTATCGGGGCCCCGTGTGTGAATGTTTATGTATTGTGTGAATGCATATTATTTACTATAATGTATTATTTTAATCAAATACGCAACACACAGCCATAGTTGTGAATAAAGTATTGTTTTGTATAACATGCTGTTTATGAACTTTTTTCAAGGGAAATGTGAATATTGTATAAATTTGTAAACTTAATGAATTAACAGATGTTTATGTGATATGTTTAATTGAACTAAGTGTAAAATGTTGCACATGTTTATAATGTTAATTATAAAATTTGGATATGTTATCTTCAATGGAATTATTTTGTAATCAGATACCGGAGTTAGTAATTTCTTGTAAATCTAGAGTTGATGGTGATAAGAAGGGGGAGGGATTGCTACCCTAGTACAAACTTAAATTCATATATTCAGTGCTTTTAAGTTTTAGTCTAGTACGGTTCTATTTAATTTTCTTATCACCATATTTATCATACATTTAAAATACTTGTGCATTATTTTCAACTTTATTTTATGCTATGCCTTACCGGCATACTCCTATACCATTTATTACAAACACACTTAAAATTTTACTTTACCAATCTGGCATTTCGAATTTCATGATTAAATTATTAACTTATTGTATACGCACGCCAGTTCGTCAAAGGGGCGTATCCCAAGTGTTTTAAAAACACTGGTTTCAGAAAATCAAACTCTGGCGTCTGATGGTTTTGGTTGGAAACTTTTATGTTCATCGGTATTATAATTTTACTTATTTTTGTTAGTAATGAATTATTTAATTAGAATATCTTTATCTATTCTCAAATTTTAAAATTAATTTATATTATGTAATTATTATATATTTAGTATTAATAAATAAAACTTACTACTTTTAAGCTAGCTTAATTATTGGCATGTTATTAGTTTCTTATTTATTAAAAGAACGAAATACTTTAGGTATTTAAACTAATAGCTAGCATTCCTTTAACTGCATTAAAATTTAATATTTGCAGCTCTGCTTATCGTGGTAATTATTTTGGCTATTAGCCTAATGTTGGGTATTGGTAAAATGACATCTGCCCACAGATACTTAAAAGTAGTACAGACTGACAACCCTTCCTTCTTCAATCAGTCAAGACCAGGAGGGAAGAGGTGTCGTTCAACAGATTATCAAATGAAACTACAAAGGTTTTGGGTTAAGTTGGCAATTCCAGGCAAGATCGCTTTGCAACTGATCGTTCTTCTCGTGAAATTACCAACAGATCTGTCTTTTGACAGATTTCAACACTAATTGATCCCTTGGGACTCCTAGGACCAATTCTTATCAACTCTTAAATATTTATTCTAAGGCCTTGGTTGCTCAAATTATCATGCGAGGACTTCTACCTGACCTGCAGAGGGAATGGATTGTTTCTCAGAGTCATTATCGACATTAGACTCCAATTACGTTCTTCGCTGAATTCTGATTGACGATGCTCAAGAAATTCATCTGATTGGATTTTTATAAAATCTAATAACACTTACAATTTGCAAAAGGTCAATCAGAAGACATCACTTCAGGTGTATCCCGGTGGAAGTTTTTGCTTACATATAACACAGTGATTCCATCCTGTGTTAACTTAGATTATTGTGCAAGTATTCTTTGTCAATCTATCGAATTCAGTTTAAGCTATAGAAGACTATGAAATTCAATATATTCTCAGAATTCGCATCAATATTGGAGCTTAATAATGCCGGCCTCACCTAATATCAAATATGCCAAAAAATTTAATATAGCCAACACGGATGTCTCCACATTCCCAATTGCGTTGAATACGTAGAAGATCACTTTAGAAATGTGTGACGTTAAAACTGTTACGGAGAAAACTTCCAGCATTCCATAGAAATTGCGCAGACTCTCGTAAAAGGAACAGAAAATATTTAATTTAATTACTATATTTTTTAATGGGAAATATATTTGTCACTATTAATGCATATTACATGAAAATATTTTGAAATTTTAAAGAATATTTGTTTCTATGTATACAAAGCAACAATTTTAATTTTTACACATTATAATTTAATATATATGTAAAACAAAGAAATTTTAAATTTAATTAATAAATAAAAAATTTTAATAATAAATTTTCCTTTTAATATTTTTACTAATATACAAGAGAAAGTTTTACCTTTTATCCATATTATAGCATATGTAAAATAATTAAATATACTCAAGAGTTTATCATTTTCCGGTGTTTTTTCGATTAATTTTTATAAAATCTAAGGACACTTACAATTTGCAAAAGGTCAAGCAGAAGTCATCACATCACGTGTATCCCGGTGAAAGTTTTCATGGCTTGCATATAATAACTCAGTGATTCCATGCTTTTATCCTGTGTTATTATAGATTATTGTGCTATTATTATGCATCTACACGATTGCCATTCTTTCGAACGGACTGCACTGCCACGCTCAGCGGCGTCTCCTGCTTGACCAGTAGTATGTTATGGTTGTTCAATATATATATGTAAGAAAATAAAGTGCACATAAAAACTGGTAGCTAATTTGTTTTCTTTGAAAGCTTCTAATGTGCATTAATCTGTTTATGATTCAAACGCTTTGAAATACATCAAACTTGGCAAGGAACAGTCGTTTTAGCAAATTTTTGCTTTAAATTTGAACTATATTGTAATTTTCTGCTGGGAAGCAAGAAGCCAAATGGCCCATCGGCCACGGGCGGGCGTTGAGGAAGAAGATCTTGTAATTTAGATATTTTGCTTGGAATATACGAAAGTACAATTAAATTCTTGGTAATAACATAAAGAAAAATACTTGAAATTTCTGTCACTCTATTTCTCTAATTTGAAAAATTTTAAATTGTTCTGGCAATTATTACAAATATTCCCTATTTAATTACACAAATTAATTATATTTAACCTTATATAATTATTGGAGTTTGAGAATTTATTAATTTCTAATTTTACTTATATGAAATAAATAATAATGGTAGCTGTAATTATTCAAGATACTTGAGGAAATAATTAATATTTACATTATGTCAGTATATTAAACTTTAATATGAAGTTCAAAAATCCTTTAGAAGTAGATATAATTTTAAATACATGATATCCACATATAACTTAAATTATAAAATAATTCACAAATTCTACCTCATAAGTTATTTTAATTAAGAATGATCATTATTTATCAGTTTAAATAGTGACTAAATATTGCTTGAAATTTAATAGAATGGAAAGTATGATAAAATCAAATCAGCTGTTATAAGTGTCATAGAATATGCATCTAAATTTATATAAATTACGTTTATTTTAAAAATGTTTTATTTATTTATTATTATTTTTTAAGTTTGCGAGTATCTATGTCTTGATATTCCAAACTCTAAAGAATTATTGTTTAATTAAAAAGTAAACTCAAATTATTTAAAAAAAATATTTTCATTTATTAACTATACAGATGGTTTTGGTTCTATTATTGAGAAAATTCGTGCTGATTGTTATCATTTACACGGTAAGAATATCATTTCTCCCCAAATATCGCTTGTAACTCAAAAATTTTAGTTTATTGCAACTAGTATAACTTTATTCAAAAGATAAAATTTCGTTGGAAAATGTAGGCGTTTGATTAGGAGAAAGTTTTGTTAGGATCTTAATTACGAAATAAAAGAGCTAAGATCTTATTTAAAAAAAACATTTTAACAGCGTAAGAAATGGACCTAAACTTCATGGCACGAGCCCATGTGTGCCAAGGCTGACAGTGCCCATAACTATTCTCATGAATGAGTTCCCTGGGGTGTGAAGCATATGCCCCAGTTAGGTGGTCAGCCTAACGTAAGACAAGTGTTTAGTTCCCAAGCATGCTTGGTACTCAGTTAATCGACACACTGAAGGGATTAAAGGCTGAGTCAACCTTTCCCAACCCGAGGATCGAACCTTGGACCTGTGTCATGGGAATGTGATACGCTGCCGGGCTTAAAGAAATGGACCTATTAAACATTAAAAATAACTAGGCATTTTTCGTTGTTAAAATAACCAATTGAGAAATTTTTCTCAAAGTTAAATGTTGAGATATGAATGTTAAAATTTCATTTTCTTACTGAGTACCTGTAATTCCTTTCTTAAATTACTTGTCTCCCAAGTCATTTTTGGCCATAAAGGCTAGTTAAACCGGGATTTACAGTTTAATGTCTATAATACCTGCTAATAATTTGAATCAATGAAGAGCTTGAAAACAGTACTCGAGGTATCAGTTTTGATAATTTGTAAATTTAGATTACTTGCAATGCTGTAAATTTACACTATTTGTTATGAGAATATTTCTTATTATATTTTAAAAATATATTAGTATTTATAGAAATTGTATCTTAAAATCCGTTGTGTCCTTATAATCTCGTATATTGAAGATGTTTTTTCAAATATGAGAGTCCTACTTCAAATAATTCTTACTATTTCAAAATCAGTTGCTAGTTTTGTGTGAATACTCGTTTAGTAAATTAAAATTAGTCCTGACGTTTATGATCAACCAGTTAGATAAAATCGCCTAAGTGATCTAGCATCATTAAGTGCAGAACCAGAAAAATTTGGAATAATCGACGCTGATTTAGTTATCGATCAAATTGTTTCCTCAAACGCAAGGAATTAATATGTAGTACAATTAATATCTTAAATTATTATTGTTATTGTCAATCTTATATCTGTAAAATATATTAACATAATTTCATTGCACAATTTTTTTTGTAAAGTATCATATTAATGTGTAAAATAAATGATATCCTTTTAACGAATTCTAATTTACCGTATTCGATAACGATGCATTTCTGAATCCAATTCTAGTTTTGATTTTTTTTTACTAGATTTCAGATTTGGAAGTAGCAGATAAATTATCAACTTCGCCTTTCATTCAATGAGGATTCAAACTAATTTAGAGGAAACTTAGTCCTTAGTCATCAAAGAAAAAGAATTCAATGTAATCTGAAAATTGCTTGGGAATGGTGGAATTAGCTTATTACATCTTGCTTAGCACTTTCAACCACAGGAATCTTTTATAATCACAATTACTTATATGGATACCTATTTGTAGAAACTGTTTTTATATCTGCGGCAATCTTTATTTTTTACTGGTATAAAATCAAGAAGCAGTCCACGTATCCTTTCAGTAAAATTTTGACTTGTAGCCAAACACTCATAAAGTGACACACAAGCAATCATTTTGTCTGTATATAAGTTTGAAATTTAATATTACAGGTGATATGGAATTGATTTTAACGACCGATTTAAGAGGAAGATAATGGCAGTCAATTTACTTCTCACCTGGTACTTTTTCTATTATCTAAGGTTCAAACATTTCTTCGATCTATGCCTTTTATATTTCAAATTTATCTTACAGCATAACCTTTTTCATGGAATCTTCTTTGCTATTTCGTAACTCTTTTTTCTCACTAAACCAAGGTAAACTGACTTGATTTCTCTCTTTATCTTTCATTCATATCAAACAATGATCCCGTTCTGCTTCTTATAAATCTGAATTAATTTTACATTTCTTAACATGTGCAATTCCTGCACAATGAACTGCACGTGCAAGAGATCTGAAAAATGAAAGAGGCATAATGGCTTGTATCAAACAACAAAAGAGAAGTCAATAAAAATTTAGAAATATTGTTAATTAATTGTCATTAAAAAGTGTATTTGGCTAGAGGTAATACCGCCAAATATCACAGATGAAATTTGATATCACAGACATGCCAGCAAATACCACCTTCTAACCAATATAGTTACCGTTAATCCTCACACATATAATTGTAAAATTTGCTTTGATGCAAATACTGGTAGTCAAAAAGATATATATTTTTTCTTTTTAATTCCACGAATAGTCTGTTGTTGTCGTATATAAGTACATGAATCTTTTATAAGCATTTTAGACGCATAAATTTAGAAATAATGTTAGCCTTTGATTGTAATGTATCTATAGCCTATCTTTCCTTGTCTGTTATTCTGGCTCGGAATGGAATGAGCAGATCTTCCAGTAGTACCCTCCTACCTTTCCTTTTTCATAACTCCGCCTTCTTATTCCATTCTTCCTAATTTTATTTCATGTTGCTGGACACCCAATATAAACAAAAACATGATCCAGCTTCGCAGCTAATATAGAGTTAATATAATTTTGAAATTTAAATTCAAATTACTCATTTCATTTAAAATTAATTATTAGAATTTCAAATTAAAGTTTTAGTATTTACGGAAATAATTTTCATTTGACTTGTAATTTAACTTTATGTTTAAAAAATTTTTCTATGAGTGTTAGAGATCAAATACATTAAATGTTTTTCATATGTTTAAACACATATAAAATGTGCCTTGAAAATTATTACTTAATTATTTCATTTATATAATGAAATCATTTTTTAATTTAATAAAATTCCAGAGAAAAATAATTAAATAAAGCATAATTATGATTTTGCGCTGTGAAAAGGTATAAAAATTAAATATATCTGTTAATATTATAAATTTGTTGAATGAAAAAACAAAAATATACTCTATTACGTAAAACAATATATTCGAAATTATTCATGATAAATGTAAGCTCTTATTTTAATAAGGCAATATATTTGAACATCGTAAGAAATAGTCCTATTAAACATTAAAAATAACTAAACATTTTTTGTTGGTAAAATAACCGACTGAGAAATTCTCAAGTTAAAATTATGAGATATGAATGTTAAAATTAACTTTTCAGTCTGAGTACCTGTTATTGCTTGTTTGGTTTATATGTCACTCAAGTCATTTTTCGTGCATAAGGACTAATTGGATAGGGGGACCTACAGTTTAATCTCAGTAATTCTTGCGTTAATTTGAATCAAAGAAAAGCTTGAAAAAATATTCTTTGTATCAGTTTTGAAAAGTTTGTAAATTTATAAAACTTGTAATATTATAAATTTACACTATTTGTTCTGAGAATATTTCTCATTTTTGTTATACAAAAAATAGATATGAGTAGATAAATTTTTTCAAGAGATTAAATCACCATTGAGCAGCCTTCTACCTCAAAGGTAATCCAATGAAGGGCCTCAA
This sequence comes from Latrodectus hesperus, assembly GCA_037975125.1. NCBI lineage: Eukaryota > Metazoa > Arthropoda > Arachnida > Araneae > Theridiidae > Latrodectus > Latrodectus hesperus. The sequence goes on along the minus strand of JAJQOW010001757.1, from coordinate 20,752 downwards.
GGAATCTCTACTGAGGAGCCTTTTACCTTCATAATCTTGAATAATGAAGATGTTTTTTTTTTCAAATATGGGACTCCCGTTTAAAATAATTCTTACTATTTCAACATTAGTTGCTAGTTTTGAATGATCGTTCAGTAAATTAAAACTCTGATTTTTATGTTTATAATCAGTCAGTGAGATGAGATCACCTAAATGACTTAGATTCATTTTTCAGTACAGAACCAGAAAAAATTGGAGTGATCAACGCTGATTAAGTTATCAATCAAATTGCTTCATCAAAGGCAAGGAATTAATATGTAGTATTATTAATATCTCAGATAGTTATTGTTATTGTTAATCTTATATCTGTAAAATATATTAACATGGATTCATTGCTCAAATTATACGTTTTTTTTATAAGTATTATAATAATGTGTTAAATAAATGATGCCTTTTTAACTAATTATGAACTACCGTAAGTACTATTCTACTGACATATTTCCAAATATAATTCTAGTTTTGATTTTTTACCTATATTTATTATTTTAAATTTAAAAATATTATCTGAGGCTTTAAAATTATCTATATTCTAGATTATTTTAAAGTAAATACTTTTCTCTACTGTTATTTGCATTATTTTGTGATCACAATTTTATTCAGTATATTATATTACTATTTCATTTACGATGGGGGAGGCAAAATAGATCCTTACTTCGGCACCAGATATGAGCATTACGCCATTGCTATCTTGATGATATTATAATCAGTTGAGTTCAACAGATTATTTGATCTGTTGAAATTACTTCGATTTTCACTTCATATTTTCGTCAGTCTTCTACTGGCAGTAAATCCTCAAATTCTAGCAATAACCTTTATGATTTGGAAGAGAAAATATTATTCCTAAAATAATTGCTTTGAAAGCAACATATGTGAAAAGTGTAATTCAAACTTCCCTTTAATCGCTTAGAACTAATATCTTAGCTAATTCCATTCCATTAATTTAAAAATCTCGAGCATCTTTAAATCTTTTTTGTGGAGATTATATCGCGCAATCAATAATATTTTGCTTTGACGTTTTCTGCACCTGAGACATCCAAATTTCTGAATCTTTGCTTTTCATTTTAAAATCCAAAAGGTCTTTCTAGTTTGATATCAATACATGCATTTCATCAAGAGATGTAGAATGATGTTTATAAGTTATTAACTTCTCCACAGTTTTATGAGTGTTCTGAAAGAACATCGGAAAAATGAAATTTTATTGGTGTTTTTTTTATTTTCATAAATATAATTTTAACTCTTAAAATTGCCTCACTGTTTTTGGATATGATAATTGATTTCAAATTTTAAATATCTTCGCATGAGTAAAATCATGTTGAATAACCTTAACGATAAATTCCTTGTTTCTTATCTACTCATAAATTTTTAACTCAGTTTCTTTTTCTTCCATCTGGGCATTTCTTGTGAATTTATAAAGCAAATAGCGATTCTTAATAACTTCTGAAACTACGATAAATAGTAAAAGATTTATGATGATATACCGCGAATATTGGTGGAAGGAACTACTTTATCGTATGTCTTTAAAATCACCTTTTTTGTAGTTAATTGAGAAGGAACAGCTATCTCTTCTTATCAAATTATTCAATCTAGATGGTGGGAGTGTCAATCAATAAGATCCTGCAATTATCTAGATTCAATACGTCTCTTTACAGAGCTTCTTCTTGACAAAATAGTTGAATTATCTGCACGTGATACATGGTAAAATTTTATTGTTTGACAGATTACTAATTTCTAGAACTGTTATTTACAAAAGTACTCCAAACTATATATTCTTACTCAGTAGAATGCGGTTGAAAAAATAATCCAATAATAATATTTTTAAAATTTAACCTTGTAATCTTTCTGTATAAATGAAATCAATCGATCTACAATAAGACAAAAAAATTCAATGATTGGTATACTTATTTATTGTAAAGAAACTACTCGCATTCCGTTTTAAAGTTCAGTCATTTTGTATTCTCAAATATAAAGCATTTGATTAGAATCTCTGTAAATCATCATCAATTGTAGGTGAGTAGAAGAATTACTTTTCTACTAGCAAAACTGCTGTAGGAATCTTCATTGATGACAACAAAGACAGTTTTTAACCCACATCAGCAATTCTATTTTAGTATCTTTTTGGTAGCTCTGCATCACACTTCAAGCCGAGCTGGCAGCCGAATGGTTAGCGCTCTTGCCTTCGGTTCAACAGTTCGTGGGTTCGAATCCCACCTTGGGCATGGATGTTTGTAGTGGTTCGGAATCCACTTTAAACCGTAAGTCCCGGTCTAATTAGCCCTCGTGTGCAAAAAATGACCGTTGAGCGACAAAAAAACAAAACCAAGCATCACACTACAATCAAGATTCTCAGCTTTTTGTAAGTATAAGTGCCCAAAGAATAAAAGTCAAATGAAGGTTATTCAAACAAAGCTTCTCAGAGAAATTGGAAGTACGTTTCTTTTTCTTACTGATTAATGAAATATCTTTAACATCATTAATAGAGATGCCACAAATAAAGTAACTTAAAATTCGTCCCACAAAATACCAAGAATTTTCAATAGTTTGGCCTTTGTAGATTTTTCATCACTCAAGCTTTATTTGATTCCATCCTCTTAATTCTATATTCGAACTTGCCATTAACATTTAGTGGAGTTTGCAATAAAATGCTTATTTTGCCGAACTGACCGAAGTGACACGATTTTTTCAACACACAGAGAAATTTTTAATTTGATAACTACTTTTTTGAGGGAAGATTCAAATTAGTTTAGATGAAACTTTGTGCTTACTCATCAAAGAAATAGAATTCAGTTGAGTTTGAAAATTGCTTTGCAATTGTGAAACTCGCTTATTATCACTTGTTTTGCGTTTTAAACCATAAAAATGGGTGATAATTAGGACTACTTCTTTGAATATATTTTTGAAGAAGTAATTTTATTATCTCCGATAATCCTTATTTTTTTCCGTGTCTAAAACCAAGAAGCAGTCTAAATATCCATTTAATTAAATTTTGACCTTTTGTTAGACACTCATTAAATGACAAAAAACCCTTTTGTCTGTATGAAAGATTGAAAATTAATCTTACAGTTGAATTGGCTCTAAAGACCGGTTTAACAGGAAGATAATGACAGTCAATTTATTTCTCCTCTTCTACTTTAGTACCCCTAATTTGACCCATTCTTCGAATATTGTATTGTATGTTTCAAATTTACCTTTCAACAGGACTTTCGTCATAGAAATCTGTCGTTTTTCAACATCTTTTCTGCTACTATGTAAACTTCTCACCAAGTCAACGTAAACTGACTTCCCATCTCTCATTTCTCCCATTCATATCAAAAAGTGATCATATTCTAATTTTTCTTATTCTGAATTAGTTTTATATTTTTGAACATTTGTGATACCCATTACAAACTAGTACATGTTCATTAGATCTGAAATGTGCAAGAGATATAATTGCTTATATCAAACAATTAATGTTTAAAACTCGATAAAATATTAAGAATTATCAAACTATTACCACACTTTTGTCATTAAAAACTGTAGAATGTTTAGATAACAACATGGCCAAATGGCACATACGAATTCAGTTATCACAGACATGCGAGCAAACATTACGATCTAACCTATTTAGTGACGGCTAAGCTTAAAAAATATCATTGTAATCTCTTCTTTGATATAAAGATGTTTCGTTTTTTTTGTAGTGTAAAATTTTTAGACGTCCTGCGCTTTAAAAGCCAACGAATAGTCTGTGGCCTGCGGTATATAAGCATGAATGTTTTATAAGCATATTAGACTTTGATTGTAATATATAATCAACTTATCTTTTCTTATGTTCATTATTCTGGCTCGCAATGCTCTCAAGAGGTTTTCTAGTAGAACCATTATATCCCACTACCCTTTCATAACCCCACCTTCTTTTTCAATTATATCTAATCTTATTTCTCTGGGTTGCGTGACATTTAATTGATCACATAATTAAAGCTAAAAAATATTTAAAATTCGAAGAAATTTCAAACATTAAACTAAAATGGCTCAGATTTCAAAAACAAAGTATATGACTTATGTTTAAGGTATCTTATTTTCTAAAATATATTTTTTTACAGACACCTCAAGAGAAGACTATTAAGTGTTGTTATGTGAAGAATGTCATTCACACAATTAAATAGTGGAAGATAAGGTTGATTTTCCTTACAGAAAACTGAGAAGTATGCACCAGAGTCACATAATTATTTTACATAATAAATAACTATATAATTAATAAAACTTATGAGCGATTTTAGCAATTAATGATATAAATTAAATCGTATCGCAAGGGAAACGTAGCTTGAGAAGACTAGAAGATGGTAAATTTTCCAGTTAATCTTACAGAGAAAATGCATGAATGTGTGCTCCCGTTTTTCTTATTTCAAGTAATTTTTATTAAATAAATTTTTTCTTTGATATAAGAATTATTAAAAAATGTATTGAATAATGTCTGTATAAAAATATTATTCAATACCTAATATAAAAAATATTATTGCATACTGTTCTTATACCAAATACATGTAATTTTTTAAATAATTTTCTAGTGAAATTACGATTGGCAAAAATACTTTATGGTTGATATACACCTACATTTAAATTACAATAAAATTTTTAAAAAAAATTTTTTTTAAATATTTAAAAAAGAATAATATGAAATAATTCCTATCAGTATAGTCCATATTTTAAGGCTGAATGTACTGAATGGAGGATGCGACGAAACAAGTTGCCAGCGTGGCACCAGGGGCAGTTTCTGATTTGTCAATTCAAATTTGTCTATCAAATTATGAAAGCTCTTCTTTTATTCAAATTGGTTGAGTAATAATGTTAATGATTATTTCGTAAGCATTTTTTTGCAAATGGAAATAACTAAAATGCTTTATATTTTAAACAGTACAATGCTCTTTTTTATATTAAGACATCACATATTTCATATTAAAATAGTGTGACTATCTCTAGTGCATAAAATAATAAACCACTTAATGGAATTATTCTTTACTTACTATAAAAAATGTACTGTAATACACACCATAAAATAAGCATAACAATATATTTTTATTACTATGAGTATGTAAAATGAATGCAATTCAGAAAATTTTTCATCCAAATTAAAAAGTGAATTTTATCAATTGGAATTACAAATTTTAATTACACTTTCGGAAAATTTATTTTTATTGTTTTTAATACTAATTACATAATATAAATTTAATTATTTTGGAAGATGCTTAGTTCAAGTAATTGTTTTCATTTTGATTTAGTTATAAGATCTTCATGAAATTAATTTTTAAAATGCTAAATTAGTAATCATTTGACCTCATAAGAGTTTAAGATTCCAGGAACTTCCTGTCTGAAAATGAACAATTAAGGCTTGAAACTTCATAAAGAAAATTTAAGATCTTTCCCACTTTTATTCCCTCAATTTTTGTAAAAAACAATAAAAGGTCAGACTGTAAGAATATTACAGTTTTACATAAAGTATATTTTAAATTTTTATTTATAAATAATCATTTTTATTACCAGTCTAATATAATATAAAAAAGTTTTACATTTTATCCATATTAAATATACGTAAAAAATAATTAAATATACTCCAAAGCTTCTGATTTTTCTGGTCTTATTTCGAATAATTTAAATAAATTCTAAAAATACTTACAAAAGGTCAAGCATATGCCGTCACTTCACTTGTAACCCGGTAACCAAACTTGTTATTTCGATATATACCTTAGAATCAAAAGTGCAATCCCGTGTTTTCATAGTACTTTGTGCTATTAGGCATCGACCCGATTGCTACTCTTTCGTACAGAGGATAATGCCACGTTCTACGCCGTTTCCTGTTCCGCTAATAATAAGTACAGGTTGTTCAATATATATTTGTGGGAAAAAGAAATGCGCATAAAAACTGGTGGTCTGGTGGTTTTCTTTGAAAGATCGTAAAGCACATAAAATTAAATATTTATGTTAGCAGAAAACTTTACAAGATGTTTCACACGCTTTTAAATAAATCAATCTTGGCAAGAAACAGTCGTTTTAGGAGGTTTTTTGTTTTAAATTTAAATTTTCTTCAATTTAGATATTTTGATTGGAATATATGAAAATGCAATTGAATTCTTGGGTGTAATATAAGGAAAAATAATTGAAATTTCTGTCATACTTTTTATATAGAAAAGTATCAAATTTTATATTTGTTAACAAGAAATTTTTTAATGAAACTAGTGTAACACAATACTATTTACCAATATAAAATGTATTAAAATTTTGAAAGCTCCTAAAATATTTTCTTCAAAGCTAAATGAACGTATCAAGTACAAAAATTTGGACATATATAAACACAAAATTTGCGAACAAAAAGCTATATTTTCTTTCATAAAATTGAAACAACTATATTATTCTTTGATATTGAACAATTAAAATGAAATACTAAATAGCCTACTAATTTCACACTTTAAATCTATTCCATATTATGGGAATTATAATTTCTTAAGATCATTTAACAAAATTAGACAAAAAAAATTAATTTTCGGAATAGTTAATCAATCATTATAGAATATAATTTTAGTTTTTACTTGCTAGAGTTTAGTAAATGTCATATAGGGATTACAATATATATAATTTATTGATTTTATGAGCAACTAATTTTATAATAAAATAATTCATATATTTGTACGCTTGTCAGAAATACTTAGGAAAAATGAAGAAATATTAAGGAATTTTTATTATAACCAATAAGTAAATAACTATTAAATAAAACCGATAAGTGAAGTTAGGTCATTTTATTTCATATAGTTTTAGAAATAAAATTTAATATGTTTTTTATTAACAATTCGCAGAAATTTTTTGTAAGAAGATATTATGAAAAATATTGGAGATTAATTTCCTCTTCAGAAATGACAAAAATATTCTCGGCGCTGATGTCATATATGGAACTTATTTTAATTGGGAATAAATGTATTACAAATTAAATAAAAATGAATGTGGATTAAAAAAAAGATTTTTGGAGCCAATTTTAGCAGGACAAAAATAAATTTATAACAAATATATCATATTTGCTCTTATAGCTTCTTCTTTTTAGAGTTGGGTTTGTATATCATTGGGCACCTCTGCTTTTATCAGCATTTTATACTATTAACTCCAAACCCAATATTTCCTAGTTTCAGTTGCTCGGGTCACCCACTTTATTAATAAAGTTCGATAACCCTTTAATGGAGTCTAGGTATAACTCTCTAGTATGGATGATGCCTAAAGAAGTTAATCTATGGAGGGGGGGGGAGACAGCCTAGCATTCGTAAATGATATGCTTTGCCGTTTCCTCTTGCGTATGAAGTTTCCTGCAGATAGGGTCTTGCTGAAACAGTCCCATTTTATGGAGGTGCTTTCTGAAATAGTAGTGTCCAATTATGAAGTACATTGGTTTTTGCGTTCTTCAAATTGATCCCACAAAAAGGTTCTGCACCAATGGGAGCAAAAGACAATCCTTATTTAGCAAGTTCATCAGCCCTTTCTTTACCTTCGAAACCTTTGTGCCCTGGCACCCATACAAGGATCACCTTGTGTCTAGTTGCCAGTTCTGTAAGAAGGTTTCCACATTTCAAAATCATTTTAGATTTCATTTCGAAAGAACTGAGCGCTTTTAAAGCGGCTTGACTGTCACTAAAAATGAGAATCCGCTTACCGTGGTAGCCCTTCCTCATATTTAGTCGCAGACAGTGGATATAGCCAAAACTTCTGACTGGAAAACCGTAGTGTATCGCCCAAGGCTTACAGATAGGCTGGTTCTTGGTAACACACCACATTCTCCCAATCCTGAGAGGCTTTAATTCTGTGATTCATCTGTGTACCAGATTAGATCTCCTGTTTTAGTTTCGAACATGTTGTTATCCCATTCGTCTTTAGTTGGAAAAACTATTTCAAATTTTCAAATGTCCTTTCAAACATGTATGATTTTCCCATGATGTCCAAGGGCATCAGGAAAGTAGAATTTTGAATTTTCCTGCTAATACCCCAGTGCCCTTTGGCAAAATCCTGGTCGTACCATTGGTTTTCTAACTTCATTCTGTATGCAATCATTCTGGCAGTGCTGCAGATGAAGATGTCTAAGGTAGTCAGATGAAACAAAACTTCAAATGCTCTGGTTGGTGCGGTGGACATTGCTCCTGTGATGCAGAGACAGTCCAGTCTTTATAGACCCCCTAGTCTGTCAGTCAGACTTCTGTTCCACCTTACGCCACCAGATCAGACAGGCATATGTGATAATGGGCCTGACAATAGCTGTGTATATCCAAAACATCAGTTTTGGATGTAGACTCCAGGTTTAACCAAGCATTCGCCTGTACACAAATCATAATGCTTTAATTGCTCGGTTAATTTTATCATCAATGTGCTTATTCCAATTGAGTTTTTGGTCTAAATAAATGCCCATATACTTCAACTCTGAAGCCACATTGATTTCAACATCAAAAAGCCTTGGTATGAAAAAACCCTTGCATTTCCTCTCTAATATGCCGATGCATCTTTAATATGCTGATCAATGATTTTCTCCATAATTTTAAGAAAGAATAAAGAAAGACTGATAGGTCTGTAGGACTTGGCCGGGTCATAGGTGTTCTTGCCAGGTTTAGGAATAAAAATTCTAGTCTTCTGCCATATCTTTGGTATGTAACCCAGTGTTAAGCTAGCTCTGTAAATTCTAGTTAGCACTGGTATGATAACCTCCTCTGCCTTCCGGATCATGATGGGCATAATTCCATCAGACTCTGTTCTTTTTACAGATTTAAAGGCAGAGATTGCCTATTTAACATTGTTGTAGTTAACGATATTTTTAGCGATGATCCATTGATCGCTATAGACTCTTTGCAAAGAGCCAATGTAGTGCTCCCCTTCATTGCTATAAATATCTCTATCTCCTGGAAAGTAGGTTATGGTTATAATTTCCATAACCTTTTTCCCGGAAGCAGCAAAATTACCCTTCTCGTCCTTAAAGGTGCTAACCAAAATAGGTTCATCCCTTTTGAAGAGTTTTTGGAGTCTAGCTCCTGCAGAGATAGAATCTATATCTTCACAGAACTTTCTCCAGGAGTTAATTTTGCTTTTCCTAACACGTTTGTTATAATTAGTGAGCACCATTTTATAGTTCCCCCATTCACCATTTTTCTTAGCTTTATTAAAAAGTTTCCTAACATTTGCCCTTTCGGTTGTTAGAGAGACATTCCACGAAGGACATAGGAGTTTAGCTCTCCTAGTGCGAATAGGGCAATTGATATGATAAGAATCTAGAATACTACTTTGTAGAAGGTCTACTGTAACTTCTAGATCATAGTTGTTTCTAATAGGTCTGTTCCCGAGCTCTACCAACCCAGTCAAATCTTCCTGGAATTTCTTAAATTCCGTCCTAACTGGGTCTCTTCCTGGAACCAGGGGGTATGTGTACCCCTCTGGGGCTTGAGCTAGCCACCAGGCGCGTCAGTAGTTGGTTGATAACTGAACGTCCTGCAGGAATGACAGGATAGCCTTGAATATTGAATAAGAGGCCGCGAACCAGCTCCCGTAAACCCTGGTGTTATGCGTTCCGTGCCTAGGGCTAATTGGCACCGCGGTATTGGTGTCTTAACGGAGCCTCTAGTTGCCTGGCAAACTTCTAGAGAAATTTGCCTTGCCCAGTATCTCAGGCAATGCTGGGTGGACTGTCATATTACCTGAGATTATTTACTGTTATTATATGGCTGAAAAGACATTGAAAATAACAAACATTTCTGCTTTTGCAGGAGAAACTTCTGAAGCAGACCTTTCTGAAAAAGACAAGGTAACTCAGAGACAATCTAATGAAGGGGTAGCAATGAAACCTTCACAGGAGGTAGAAATGACCTCCAAACCATCTTCTTCTGGTGAGAGTCAGGAAGCTATCTCTAGCATGACTGACTCTCTGACCAGAATCAAGCTTAAAAAGAGAATATCTGGTGCACAGAAAAAGAGGCTGGTGAAGGAGCGCAAAATCGCTGAGGGGACTTGGGTTGAAAAACCCAAGGCAACCAAAGGCGAGAAGCGTCCTGCCAATCGGATGAACCAGGGCAAGGTTGGAAAAGCTGCCAAGAGAGAAGGACCTGAGGGATTTACTTACAGGGCGGCTCTCACGGCGATCAAGATGGCCGTGCTCTTAGAAGGTCATCCGGAAAAACGGTTAACAGAGAAACAGGCCTATGACCTGGAACTCTTGATAACCAGGAAAATAGGAAGGAATGAGGAGGGCTTTGCCCCAACCTTCCTATCCTGTAAACTTGAAAACGGGGCTCTTATTATCAATTGTGCAGATCTGGAGAGCTCAAAGTGGCTGGAACAAAATGTCAATGATATAAGCCCTTGGCAAGAACATAAACTCTTGGTGGGTGAGGCAAGGAAACTTGTCAGAACCACCAAGATAATTGCAAAACTGCCAAAAATCTGTAATGAACTGGAACCTAAAGAGCTCCTGAGAAAAATCGAGGCTCAGAACGGTGGGGTCACTCCATTGGAGTGGAACATTCTTAACTTTAAGAACGACCCATCTGGGCGGACCATCGTTCTTAGTGTGCCTGAATTAGATGCTGCAACTCTTCGTGTAAGGGGATATAGGTTTTATATTGGCCTTCACCATGTGCAGGCTAAAGTACTTGATAAACCTGCTCCTGCTAATGGGGGTGAAGGTAGTTCAAGCCAACCTACACCACAGTAGAAGTGGTACTACTAACCTCAGTAAGAAGTTTCTTGCTGGGGATATACACCTGGCCCTGATTCAAGAACCCTGGTTGGTTAGGGGAAGAATCAGTGGTCTCAAAGGAACTAAAGGTAAGCTTATCTATTGTACTAATGGTAACGCTAGAACTTGTATACTCTTACATAAAAACATTGAGGTTCTTCCCCTCTCTGAATTTATTCTTAGGGACCTGACAGCTGTGAAAGTCAGACTCAACATAGAGGGTAGGAACAGGGAAATTGTTTTTGGCTCTGGATACCTGCCCTATGAAGAGAAGGCTCCACCTGACCATTCTCTGCACAAGCTCATGAACTTTTGCAGTAATAACAACTTACAGGTAGTCCTAGGACTAGACTGTAATGCTCATTATGTTGTCTGGGGAAGTACGGACACAAATAAAAGAGGTGAGTACCTTTTGGAATTTATTCTAAACTATGGGTTAGATATTCTAAATGTTGGCAACAAACCAACTTTTATTACTTCCAATCGATCAGAAGTAATTGACATTTCTATAGCGACAACGCTGATTAGTAAAAATATCAAATACTGGAAAGTAGATGATCGACCTTCTGGTTCAGATCATCAAAACATCCATTTTGAAATTCACTCTAATGTGTGTCTGGATCGCATATTCAGAGACCCGGTTAGGACGGACTGGAAGAAATTCCAAGAAGAACTGACTGGGTTGATTGAGCTCGGTAACAGACCTATTAGAGACAACTACGATCTAGAAGTTACAGCAGATCTCCTACAGAGAAGTATTCTAGATTCTTATCATAACAATTGCCCCATTCGCACTAGAAGAGCTAAACTCCAATGCCCTTGGTGGAATGACTCTCTAGCTGCCGAAAGAGCAAATGTTAGAAAACTTTTTCACAAAGCTAAGAAAAATGGTGAATGGGAGAACTATAAAAGGGCCCTCACTATTTATAACAAACTTGTTAGAAAAAGCAAGATTAACTCCTGGAGAAAGTTCTGTGACGAGATAGATTCTATTTCTGAAGGAGCTAGACTCCAAAAACTCCTTAAAAGGGATGAACCTATTTTGGTTGGTACCCTAAAAGACGAGGAGGGTAATTTTGCTGCTTCTGGAAAAGGGGTTATGGAAATTATGACCAGGACTCACTTCCTGGGAGCCAGAGATATTTATAGCAACGAAGGGGAACATTGCATTGGCTCTTTGCAAAGAGTCAATAGCAATCAATGGACCATCGCTAAAAATATCATAAACTACAACATTGTTAAATGGGCAATTTTCGCCTTTAAACCTCTAAAATGCCCTGGGCCTGATGGAGTTATGCCCATCATGATCCAGAAGGCAGAAAAGGTTGCCATACCAATGCTAACTAGAATGTATAGAACTAGTTTGGCCCTGGGATATATACCAAAGACATGGCAAAAGACTAGGATAGTCTTCATTCCAAAACCTGGCAAGGACACTTATGACCAGGCCAAGTCATACAGACCAATCAGTCTTTCTTCATTCTTTCTTAAAATTATGGAAAAAATCATTGATCGGCATATTAGAGATTACTTGGGTAGAAATAGTCCCTTGCATGCTCTTCAATTTGCCTATCAACCCGGAAAATCTACAGAGACTGCTCTACATCAGCTAGTTTCCAAGATTGAAGCCACTCTGGATCAAAAGGATATTGCCTTGGCAACTTTCCTCGACATCCAGGGTGCTTTTGATAATACTTCCCATCCATCAGTCCTCAATGCACTTAGAGGGGCAGGGATTAATCAAACCCTGTGTACTTGGATTGAGGCCTTAATTTCGGATAGATATATACAAATGAACATCTTCGGTGAATCATTTGAAAAAAAGACTACTAGAGGTTGTCCTCAAGGAGGTGTTCTGTCACCATTACTTTGGAACCTAGTTGTAAATAGCCTTATAAAACATCTAAATGATAAGGGTTATTATACGCAGGGATATGCTGATGATATTGTCATCCTTATCCTTGGTAAAGATTTTGACATAACTTGTCATCTCATGCAGGATGCTCTAAGTTATGTAGGTCAATGGTGCATGGATAGGGACCTGATGGTTAATCCTCAGAAAACCTACCTTGTACCTTTTACACGCAAAAAGAAATGGAAAGGTTTTTTCATACCAAGACTTTTTGATGTTGAAATCAATGTGGCTTCAGAGGTGAAGTATCTGGGCATCTATTTAGACCAGAAACTCACCTGGAATAAGCACATTGATGATAGGATCAACCGAGCAAAGAAAAGCATTGTGATTTGCAGGCGAATGCTTGGTAAGAACTGGGGTTTACATCCAAAACTGATGTTATGGATGTACACAGCTTTTGTCAGGCCCATTTTCACATATGCCTATGTGATCTGGTGGCATAAGGTGGAACAGAAGACTGTGATTGACAGATTGAGGAGTCTACAAAGACTAGCCTGTCTCTGCATCACAGGAGCAATCTCCACCACGCCAACCAGAGCATTGGAGGTTGTGTTGGATCTGACTCCCTTGGACATCTTCATATGCAGCGTTGCAAGATTGAATGCATATAGAATGAAGCTGCAAAACCACTGGTATGACCAGCCTGTTGCCAAAGGGCACAAGGGCATCACCAGGAAATTTCAAGACCCTACTTTTCTGATGCCATCTGACATCATGGAAAAAACATACATGTTTGACAAGACATTTGATGTAGTTTTTCCAACTAGAGAGGAATGGGATAACAACATGTTTGGAACTAAAACAGGAGATCTAATCTGGTACACAGATGGATCACTGAAGAACAGCCTCTCAGGTCTGGGAGTTTGTGGCGTGTCACCAAGAATCAGCTTGTCTGTAAGCCTTGGGCGATACGCTTCGGTCTTCCAGGCAGAAGTTTTGGCCATTATCCACTGTCTCCAACTGAATATGAAGAAGGGCTACTACGATAAGCGGATTCTCATTTTCAGTGACAGTCAAGCCGCTTTAAAAGCGCTTAATTCCTTCGAAATCAAATCTAAAATGATTCTGGAGTGTAGAAACCTTCTTACAGAACTGGCAACTAGAAACAGGGTGATCCTTGTATGGGTGCCAGGGCATAAAGGTATCGAAGGCAATGAAAAGGCTGATGAGCTTGCTAAACAAGGATCGTCTTTTGTTCCCATTGGTCCAGAACCTTTTTGTGGGATCAATTTGAAGACCGCAAAAACTAGTGTTCGCAGATGGGAAAAACGGAAGATGTATGAAGCTTGGCTCAAATCTCCTGGTCAAACCCACGCTAAAGGTATGAACTGTAGGTCATCAGCGAGGATTTCCTATGAAATTCTTAGATGCTCTAGGCAGAAGATACGTTTAATCGTAGGCTTCATAACTGGGCACTACTGTTGCGTTACGAATTGTTGCGTGTTTGTTTCTTTTCATTAATAAGTCTTATTGCCTTTAATATTTTATTTTAACAATAACAATTAACAAATAACAATTTTCATGATTATATTCCATAAAAATGAATTCCACACCGTGATACACTGGTGCCAATACGGTCTTCATTCGACCGCATCCAAATAGCAACTGGCTAGATTCCCCATCGGATAGGGAAGATGCGCTTCTCATTCCCCTTTAGGGATTTACTGTGGCTGAGTTGCCACATCCTCCCGCCCCGACAAAGAATCAGCCAAAAATAAACTTCACATATTAAAATTTATATGCGTAAATATGAAAAAAAAAACTAAAATTTTACATTACAAAATAAATTGAATACTTAAGAAATATGAATTCGAAACAAAATATACACATAATAGTAACTATAATTGTATAACACTAAAATTAATCATTACAATTCACCAACAATAATAAAGGTTCTTCACCCTTTTCAGACAAAATGTTTTAACTTACTCCTGGACTTCTAAACTATACAAAAGCTGTACGGGACGTTTTATGACCCCTGATGGAGTCTTTAAAGTCACCGCTCTTACTTGGTTGTCCCTGCCTCTATGGACTTCCAGTACCTTGGCCAGCTTCCACATCTGTCTCGGAACCTTATCTTCACCTACTAAAACTACATCATTTACATTAAATACACATTTTACATTGACAGGTTTGGGGAAATTCGCACCCCTTAATAGAAGAAGATATTCACCTTTCCATCTTTTCCAAAAATTATTTAAGATTTTTTCTCTATAAAGAAATCTTTTAATTAAATCCCTTTTATCGGTAAATAATTTGCAATTTTGATTATCTGACCAATTTGGTAAGGTAGTTAATCTTCTTCCAATTAAGAAGTTTGCGGGTGTGAGAGGGAATGGTTCATTAGGTTCATTATAAATATAAGTTAAAGGACGAGAATTAATTATAGCTTCAATTTCTGCCAAAATAGTTTGTAACTCTTCAAAAGAAACTAATGCCCTTCCCAAAATTTTCCTTAATGCAACTTTTGTTATTCGAACCATTCTCTCCCAATAACCACCCCACCATGCAGCACGTTCAACAATGTATTGCCATTTAATTCCTTTCTTTCCAAAGTAATTTTGAATATCAGATTCAGTTATGTTTGCATAGAGTTTTTTAAGTTCAGTCTCAGCACTTTTAAATGTCATTGCATTGTCAGAATTAACAACGCGGCAAATACCTCTTCTGGAGATGAAACGTCTAAATGCTAGAAGAAAATGTTCGGTACTTAATCCGGAGACAACTTCGAGGTGAACGGCACGAGTTACAGCGCATGTAAATAAGGCGATATAAACCTTGTCTTGGTCCTTTGAGTATAAGGGGCCGGCAAAATCAATACCCACCACTTCAAAAGGATCAGTTTCACTGGTTCTGTCGGCAGGTAGTGGTGCTACAATTTGATTTCCATGCTTGATTTGAAATCGTCTACACTTAAAACACTTGTTTAGACAATTTTTCACAGCTTGTCTACCACGGATGATCCAAAATCGTTCTCTCAACTGGGTAAGAGTATCGGAGACACCTGAATGGTACAAGTTTTTATGCTCCACATCTATTAAAAGATTTGTGAATCTTGATTTATAGGGGATGATAATTGGATGTTTGGATTGATGATTGAATTCGGAGTTCTGGAGTCTTCCCTTTAAAACGATTAAATCATTGGAGTCCAAAACTGGGTTTAGAGTAAAAAGTTTGGAACTAGAGGGAATTGGAAGGTTGTTTTTAAGGCAAATGTATTCTTTCTCGAATTCATTTTGCTGCACAGTCCGAATCCAATATCGTTCAGCATTAATTAGTTCACTCGTAGTGATAACGCCAGTTTCTCGTTCGTGGGTTGCCTTACAGTTTTTTATGAATCTTAATATGTAACCAGTGATTCTAAAAACCTTGTTTAATTCACTGAAGTCCTCCAAATTCAGTAAAGGCTGTAAAGTTTCAATATTCGTTTGTAAAGACACTGCTACACTTCTTCTTTCTTCTTCTATACAATGCAAAGTATCCAGTCTAGAGCATGTCTCAGAGCATGGGAAGTCACCTTTCTGTAGCCATGAAGGTCCATGGAACCAGATACTATCATTCACAAGAATTTGAGCCTTAATTCCTCTCGTGAGTTTATCAGCAGGATTGGTCTTTCCCTGACAGTGATGCCAACTGCTCGGATCTGTTTTATCTTTAATTTCCATGACACGATTGCGGACGAATTGCTTCCACTCGTCGCTGTTTCCTTTGATCCAATGAAGGCAAATTTGTGAGTCTGTCCAATAGTGCATGTTACTGTTGCGTAACAGGGGAAAAGTGTCTCGCAAATAATGTCCCATGCGTGCTGAAATTAAAGTTCCTAATAATTCCAACCGAGGGAGTGTAAGCTTCTTTAATGGAGCTAGACGTGATTTCGACAAAACAAACCTCGTTTCATACCCATCTGAATGCTTCATTCGAAAATAACATACTGATCCATAACATTTAGGGCTGGCGTCAGAAAATATATGGACCTCTAAAGATTCCCAATTGATTTCATGAAAATATAATCTTGGAATTTCAAAGTTTCTTACAATCTCCATTTCATTTAACCAGTCCAAAAATGCTATTTCTATTTCTGGGGGACACATTCGTCCCATTGCAGGCCTAGTTCCCAAATCCTTTGTAATTGCAACTTCATTCTTATTGTGAATGGGTTCATTAAGCCTATAGGATCAAATAACATACCACATGCCGCGAGAATAATTCGCTTCGTTACTATTTTTGGGTTTTTAAACTTTTCAAATTGATCAATATCAAAGCTAATAACATCATTTTCATTGTCCCAAATTAGACCTAAAACTTTTAATGGTACACCTTGGTCCGCTGATGTTTCTCGACAATCAATATTAGCACGCTTGAGGTATTCATCAAGAATCGAGGAATTCGTCACCCATCGACGAAGGTTCATACTAGCTTCACTAAGTATTAAAATCATTTCCTTAACTAATTTCAGAGCGTCTTCAACATTAGAAGTTCCATTTATTAAATCATCCACGTAAAGTTCTTTAAGCATTTCACATGCTTCATCATATTTTCCTTGATACCTTTCCAAATGCAGCCTTATAGTTGCAGTAAGTAAAAAGGCGCTGCATTTGATCCCAAAAGTTACTCTCTTATACTTAAATGTTGCAATGTTTTGAGGGCTGAGATTGAGATTAAGACCCTTATCTTTTAACCATAAAAATTTTAAAAACTTGCTATCTTGTTCAGCAATTCCTACTTCTAAATATGCGCGTTGAATATCTGCGCAAAATGCCACTTTGTGTAATCTGAACCTCAAAATAATTTTTAATAAATCGGGATTCAAATTTGGGTCGCTTTCTAAGCAATCATTTAACGACAACTCGTCTTTTCCTTTAGATGAAGCGTCAAATACTATCCTAACTTTAGAACTATATTTTTTCTCGCGCACGACTGCGTGATGTGGGAGGAAATAACCAGTCTTCATATTTTGATGTGAATTCGAGTCAACTATTTCAATAATGCCATCCCTTAATTGTTCGTTAATTATTGTATCGTACTTAGCATATAAATCCTCATTTTTGATTAATGAACAAGTTAAACTGGATAAACGACGTTTTGCGATTTCATAATTATTGCTTAATTCCTTATTACTAACCTTCCATAACAATTTTGTTTCATATCTTTTATCTGCGTATGTGGTATTTTTCTTAAAGGTTTCCAAAATATCCTTGTCTGGGAGAGACATTTCCTTATCCCCATTAATTCCAATGGTTTCCAATAGCCATAAATTTTTTATCCTATCACAATCTAACCCTTCATTCTCTACAATTAAATGATTCACAGATACCCCTTGGCTATTAGAATCTCCATCCCTACCTTGAATTAAGTGTCCAAATATACTCTCTTGAGCAATTAATCTTTTAGTAAGTCTTACAATATTATCGCCTAATATTTCTGAGATATAATCTGAACCGATCAAAATGTGAATTTTTTCAGTAATACTAATATCAGCTAATTCAATACCCTTTTCAAAAGCAAGGTTTCTCACGAATTTTGACGGAATTCTTATTTTGGCCAAAGTAATCGAATCAATCACTATTGTTTGTATTTTTACACATTGGTTAGGATATTTAATACTATGTAAAGTTAATTCGACCAAATTATACATTCGCTTTTCAGCAGTTTTAGATCCAAATGTATGAATTATTAAAGGTTCCTTCTTAATAACCTTCAAATTTAACGCGTCGGCTACTTCTTTTAAAATAAATGATTTATTTGCTCCACCGTCTACCATGCAGCGTAACTGCAAGCTGCTTTCTTTCGATTTCACTAAAGCCGAAAAAGTTTGTAGCAAAACAGAGTTATGCGAAGTTCTGTTTACATTAAGTTCCCTGGCGGAAAAGGAAACCATTGACGAGACCGCTTCTTGTTTCGAATCGCCTTCCCGGACTGAAACCGAAACATCCTCAGCAAAACATTCACCCCTCTCTCCGCATAGCAGAGAGTTGTGACCTTGAGAACCGCACATTTTACATTTTAGATAATTACGGTCGCAAAATTTTCTTATATGATTTTGAAAACAAATAAAACAAAGACCCTTTGACATTAAAGCTTTCCTTTTATCATTAACACTTAGTGAGCAATCATGATTCATGTGATTTTGTGTACAAAAAATACATTTTTTATTATTTTCTACTCTATAAAAGTTGCGCTTACACGTAGCGCTCGGTTCGTATTTCCGCGGTCCGCAGGGATATTTATTACCCACTTGAGTGCTCAAGACCGCCCCGCTGCTAAATTTATTGCTCGCGTCGCTTCTCTTTGAGTTCAAGAAATGAGGCTTATTCGGGTAACTTTGATCTGTTACTTTGTTTCGAAAGGGATATTCCTTTGCGTTAAAATTTCTCGGATTAGCTAATATTAATGACGCTTCTCTACATTCAACTTCTTTTCTTATAAATTCTACTAATTTTACAATATCAAACAATTCATCTGTTTTACGCTGACGATTATAATTTAAATTTAATTCTTCGGGCAATTTTTGCAGAATTACAGGACACAATAAATTACTGAATGTGTCAGCGGCTATTCCCAAGGATTGCAAGGACCTTATTTGTACTTCAATGGAGTCATACATTTTTCGTAAGCCAATAATATTAGAGCAAGACTTGACTGGTTCTATTACTAAAAGTTTGTGCATATGTGCTGACATAATTATATCTGTTCGACCGAATCTATCCTTTATTAATTGTATTGACGCATCGTAATTTTGGTCTGTGAGGGAAAATCCTTTAACTGCACTTAGCGCAACTCCTCCAAGATAAGATTTTAAATATGTAAATTTTTCAGTTTTTGTGAGAGAAGGATTATTGTGTATCGCGACTTCATAGGAATTCCAAAAATCTAAAAATTGACTACAATCTCCATAAAATGTTTGTATGTTCAATTTTGGAAGTTTTACATTTTTTGTTTCAGTTCTAAAGGGATAATTATACATTTGCGCGAATTGCATCGAATCATTATTATCACCTGTAATTTGATCGCTTAATCTGCTTGCATTTATTTCGCTTGGCGGTTTATAGCGTATAGTTTCTAACTGCCTTTCGATTTTCGATTTCGCTGCTATACCTTTATCCTTATATTCTTCGCTCGTAATAATCTCATTCGAAAAATCTTTTATTTCAATTTTTAATTGTATTTCCTCATCGGCCCTAGTTAAATCATTCAATTTTTCTACGAGTTGAGATTTTAAACTGCAAAGCTCCTCAAGTTTTGTTTCATTAGAATATTCATTTGAAATTTCCTTAACCAATGTAGTTTCGATTTTATTTAAATGCTTCGTAAGTGAAGCTCTTAAAATTTTCCGTTTTTCTTTTAACCGTTCTAAATCCATTATCTTAAAATATTAAATTCTAATAAGGGAAAAATGGGCCTACCTCAAATCTCAGCTCTCTAGTGCCGTGAACGCTCCTTCAAAGTAATTCAAACCATCACGTCCGGGGGTCACCAAGATGTTGCGTTACGAATTGTTGCGTGTTTGTTTCTTTTCATTAATAAGTCTTATTGCCTTTAATATTTTATTTTAACAATAACAATTAACAAATAACAATTTTCATGATTATATTCCATAAAAATGAATTCCACACCGTGATACACTGGTGCCAATACGGTCTTCATTCGACCGCATCCAAATAGCAACTGGCTAGATTCCCCATCGGATAGGGAAGATGCGCTTCTCATTCCCCTTTAGGGATTTACTGTGGCTGAGTTGCCACAACTACTATTTCAGAAAACATCTCCATAAAATGGGACTGTTTCAGCAAGATCCTATCTGCAGGAAATGTCATATGCAAGAGGAAACGGCCAAGCATATCATTTATGAATGCGAGGCTCTTGCCCTCCCTAGATTAACCTCTTTAGGCATCATCCATACTAGAGAGTTACATCTAGATTCCATTAAAGGGTTATCAGACTTTATTAATAAAGTGGGTGATCCGAGCAAATGGAACTAAGAAACATTGGGTTTGGAGTTAACAGTACAAAATGCTGATAAAAGCAGAGGTGCTCAATGACATACAAACCCAACTCGAAGAAGAAGAAGAAGAAGAAGA
>JAJQOW010001756.1:0-30000 GCA_037975125.1 Latrodectus hesperus | reverse complement strand
TTCCCTAGCGAAATGTGAACAATTTTCCCATGCATTGAATCAGAATACTTATGAAACAATAGTTGTTGAAGTTAGTAGAAAATCCAAATGTAAACAGAAATGATTTGTGTACATCGTGGTAAAAGTGGAAAATAGTTTCCTAAAATGGGTTAAAGAATTAAAAATATATTGAAATGTAATAAAAGGAAAATTTTGTTAATTGAGGCAATTATTTACTTTAATTAAATTTTATACATATTTTAATTCAAATATTAAATTTATTTCAAGACATTATAAATATATGATAAAAATATGCTACCTGTGCCAGTATACGAACACTCAGTCTGTATAATGGTTATGACCCTCGGATTTCGCCGATTAAGCTCAGGTTCGATATCTTGAACAAGTCTTGGATGTAAAACTAAGGAAAAAGTCGGTCTGTAATGGATACCCGTTTCAAAACGCAAGCAGCGCACCCTCTTATTCCTGTCTGGAGTCCTCGTCACTAAATGTTCTTTTGTTGTCTTTCTCATGTACACCAGACAGAAACATTCACAAAAAATCTTGTTGTGAGAGATAGACACAATTTATTCATATTCAACAGTTGATAGAATCTCCATGTAATGAAATTACAACTTTAAACTTCAACAGAATACTTTCTACAATCGTTTGGATGATGGTAATTGGTGCTTTACTCTACTTGACTTGGTGAAAATATGTAAGTGTTGGGGTCAATTTTGGATCCTTTTTGCACTTTTTATTCAGAAATCCAACTCATCCCAGTAGTATAGAATTCAAATCTGGTCTCTGGGCAGGACAGTCTAATCACTTCAATCCGTTGAAAGTTTAATAACCATTGGTAGACGTCACAACATGACAAGTGAGGATATCATCTTGGAATTAATTACGATCCAACCCGTAATATTGCATCAGCATAGGAAGGATATTGTTGTCTGTTGTTGTTGTTCTCGTGTCCATGAAAATAGTGTAGATAACAGATAATAAGGAAAGTCTCTGAATTCCATCGAAAGTCTTGACCACTGCCTCTGCAATTAGGAGTGCATCAGGGCTATAGAGAATTTCTTGCAATGAATCCCTGAGTGGGACCATTCCCATTTTTAATAAATTTACCGCAACAGTTGGGCATTCCAAGGTGAAATTAGGCGTGAGCAGGATTCCCGGGCAGTGCTTACATTAAACATAGGTTCTTGTTTTATCCAGAAGAAACTTCATGCCCTTATGGTGTTTTGTTCTCAATCTGGCAATTGTGGATGTGATAATCCTGGTACAGTTAAATTCTATTAGTAGAGGTTTTTTAAATGTGTGAGACATAATTCTATATTTGGCCACAGCGTTAGCATTAGAAAGTGTAATTGTGGCGACCTAATTGTCAATGCCTCTAGCTTCTTTGGCCTGGCTATCGGCACATTCATTACCCTCAATGTTGACATGCTCGGGTATCCATTGTAGGACACAGGATTTCCCTTTATAATGCAGCTGTTCCAGTAGGGTAATAATATCACAAGAGATGTTGATCTCTCCATTTCTGATGAATTCTATAGCTGATTTAGAATCAGAGAAAATTATATTGTTGTCTAGAATATTGGAATAGGAGTCATCATTGAGATTACTATTAATTGGGATTAATGGTCCTTGTCTATACCACTAGAAACATCTCCAAACCTTAACTCTACCCCAGTCAAACTTTGCTGTATGAACAATGATTTCTGGCAGAAAGTATTTTCAAGTTATACACTAAATCTGAACTCTGAAATCTGACTGATGGAACTTGAACTTAGATTCATCACACCAGAAAAACTGTTTCCACCATATACAGTTTAATTTCGTAGTGCCCCGTACCAACTAAATTAAGCATTGTCTTTGAATTTTGTAATAAATGGTTGTATGAGGGGTAGCCCAACCATAAAAATACCAAGAAAATATGCTTTTTTGCAATATTGCTTATCAACAGTTCCAGTTACGCTTATCAACAGTTCCGTTATAAGAAGTACCAATTGCAACAGTTCCAGCTGTTTGTTGGAATTCCAGAAGTATTTTGTCTATCGGTTTCGTGCAATTTTTCCAAACTTCCTGTCACAACAATAGTCGATCTCTATCTCTTCGTGTGGGTTTACTGAATCAAAATCCATTTTAAGTATCACTTTTCTGTTCTTAAACACAAAATCCACTTTTGATTTCGTTATGCTTAACTCACCAGGTTTGTTCCTTAAGAATTGACTTATTTTAAGATATCAGACAACTACACCTTTCCCAAAATCAGACAATTCTGAGCTTCGTGGCATCTTGGATGCAATTAATGCCAATGTTGTTTCCCTTACCATATTTTAGTACAGAAGTTGTGACGTAAATGAGGATCGTAGATATTGTCATGAGCATTAGGGTCCAAATATTTATTAGCGTGTTTTTTGTGAGTTTAAAGAGTTAAGGTTTAAAGGTTTAGTTTAAAGAATTTAAAAAAGTGTTTTTCTACTCTTTATTATTCTTAATTATCTTTATTACTCTATTCTTTACTACTATTAATAAAAATATTTCTACGTCTGATTCATAAAAACATGAGAATTATTTGAATTTTGATTTTACTATTTCGTTTATATTACTTTCAACTTTGTAAAGTTTTTTGATTAACTTAATTTACTGTAGGTAAGGACATGGCTTTGATCTATAATAAATTTTTCGTCAAGATAAACCACAGTATTAAAAAAAATTAAAGCTATTGAAAATTAACTATATTATTGAAAATTGATTGATTTTATTCTTAATTCCCTGGAGTTTTTATTGCAATAAAAATACAAATTCCCAATTTATATTTACTCGTATTAAACCTTAAAAAATTACCTATTATTTTTTTTTTTGTTATTTTGGAAATCAGTGTAACAGGTAGAAAAAAGCTATTAGTATACTTAACTTAATGCGCACAAAATACTTTTGCTTATATTTCACAATAGTGTGATAAATTATAATTAAAATAAAAAAAATTCTAATGCTTTTTAAGATACTAATCAATGGGGGAAAATAAAACTTTCGAGTCTTTTGTTAGTCATATTATGATAAAATATCTTCCCATCTTAGATACCTTAAGATTTTGAATTTTAGAAAAGCATTTGAATTTAGGAAAAAGACAGCAATGACTTAATATAATAATTAGTAAGCAGAATATTCATAAAAATTAATTGATAGTTAGAAAATTTATGGAAAAAACTTAAAATATTTTTTTGTATGTTAAATGTTAATTTTGTTTGGTGCTGTAATTAATACTATGTTTACGGGACGCAATATTTTTGAACATTTTAGAATGTTATAACAATAACAAAATTTGATATTATTTTATATAATTTCTTGTATGACTTTTAACATTCACCCAGTACATTTGCATTCCGGAAGGACAGTTCATAAAAAGTAGATATATTTGCATGACGCAAAGGAGAAAACCCCGAAAAATTCTCAAAATCAATTCAAAACACCTATAAGTATTGTGTGTATTTAGAAAATTAAACTTAGTATTTAAGAATTCTTAAAAGTAATGAATTTATTAATAAACTATTGGCAGATATTTATTGAATAAATGGAATTTTTAAAAAGAATGTTTCTATAGATGATTTATTTCAGATTAGTTTTTTTTTCATAAATTGCATTTCGACGCATAATTAACTGAGTGCAAATTTTTTTCTGTATGAATTTTTATTAAAATTGTAATTTCACAGAAAAACATATTTTGTTCTACTTCTTGGGCTTCAAGATCACTTGATATTATGTCACAAGATTTTCAAGTGTGGATATTTGTTGTTGTTGTTTACTAATGACACTTGAACAAGCCAAGCTCGCTATGCTATGCGCATTAAGTCGATTGGGAGCGTCTTTCGTTTTAATCAGAGCACCATGAAGGTGAATTTACGACTTTGTTCTACGTAATCAGAGCATCATGAAAGTGAAAGTACGACTTTGCTCTACACACATGCCATAGGGACCCGTTTATAGAGTATGCAACCATTCACACCTCATTCATACAAAAAAAAGAACAAAGACAGGTAAGATAGAGAGAGAAAGTACATCCATGCCCGAACCGGGATTCAAACCCAGAACCTCTTTATCCGCAGTCAGGCACGCTGACAACTAGACAAGTTGGTTGGCGTGGATATTTGTAAATTACATTACTTACGAAAAGAAACTGCCTCATATTAACGGCTTCAATTTCAGAATTTCAAAGGCAATAGTCAACATGTTTTCTCGTACTTAAAATGAAATTGATTATTGTCTTCATACAACGAAGATCACTTGGAAGTTCACTTACAAAAGACAGCATTGAAAAACATTTTAAATGTATATCATCATTAATATGAACCAACCATTATTACTATAGGAATAATAAACATCAGAATACATTAATTTTATTAATGCCAGTAGAAAAACCGAAATTTATTAGAGGTCACTCGAGTAGAAAAATCAAGAACAATCAGAATGATATCCTTACATTATAAATGTCATAAAAAATTTAGAATGAATAAATAAAATAATGAATTGAAAATTTTATTAATACCTTTAATATAACAATTTAAAGTTATTACAATAATAAACAGCTTAAAAAAATAATAGATATAACAATGTTAAACGATAATATAAAATTCAAAATTATATTTATTATCGTTTAATAATAAATTAGCAATTTTAAATAAATAATTCTGAATTTTACATATTCAGTGTACAAATTCCAAATGACATGTTTAATGAATCTTTTAATATCTATATTATAGTAAAAAAATATAATCAAAACTAATAAAATTTCGATGAAATTTAAGATAAATCCAAGTAATTTTACAAATTTTATCAATAGAAATATTTACAATTTATGACTATTAATTTGTTTGAAAAAAGGAAAAATATTAAATTGCTCACATTTTTAAAGGTATTGAAAAATGAAATACATTGCAAAAAAATCTTAAAATCAAAAGATCTAAAGTAAGATTAAAATTTAATTCACACCTCATACTAAATATCAATCATTTTACTATGTTTAATATAAAAAAATCATAGTAAAAATTTAATTGTAATGTTTTATGAAAAATATTATCAAATAAATTCTATTCTAAGAGATGGGATTTTTTAAATAATATATATATATATATATATATATATATATATATATATATATATATATATATATATATATATATATATATATATATATATATATATATATATATATATATATATATATATATATATATATATATATATATATATATAATTAAGCAATTTTAAAGCTCTATTTTCTATTTTCATATTAAATAAAAACCAAATAAATATTAAAATTTTAGTCAGTTATGTTGCATATCTTCAACATCATTAGAAAACTTAGAAGGAGGTAATGAGACTTTCACTTTAATTATTCATTATCGTGTTTCTGAAATCTATCAGAAAAATCGGAAAACTGTCTATGGAATTTTATTAATCAATCTTACTGTCACTGCAGAAGAAAGCTACATTCTTTCTAAAAGGAGTCATTTGTTAGAAATAAACAAATTGCTACTGAAATGAGATGAATCTCAATATTACAGGAAGAATAGAATCCAAACCAGCAAAATTTTCTAAACTAAGTAGCTCTTAGCTCAATACATATATATCATAATTATTCTACTTTGACAGAAAATTTAAAAGTGCTTTTGGTAAAAATCATTCCTTCAATCATTCATATAACTCATGTGGATTTAAGATAGTGATTAATGGAATATGATATTTTCTGTCAGTGAACTAAGAATCCCGTGATATTATTCATTACTGAATATTATGATAATATAGTATGAATAAACAATTAACAAATGTAAGGAAAATGTGCTTTGTAATGAATGTTATTGAATTCAATCCCAGTCTGAGAGAACAATAGAAAATGCATTTACATAAATATTTTCACAAGCAATATGATAGATTACTCAAAATACATACAAAGATTAAATAATCACCGTCATTGGGTGAATACTCATAATGAAATGTATAGTGCAAACATCCGAGTCCGAGGTGAAAATCGAACTCACAAACTGTTGAACCAAATAGCAGCAGAACGCTAGTCATATATAGCGATAATACAGCAATAATTCTAGGTCATAGAAAACAAGACCACTTAAAGATTTCAGTAACAGTATTTTGCCTTATAATTTGCACAACTTTACCAAAGACAGTCACAGTAGGTACCTAAGGGAAACATAATCGCAAGTTTAAACGTGCTGTAGCACTTAATATAATTATTTTTCAATATTTATCCTAATCAAATGAACATTATGATGGAGGAATCTCAGAATTTTTAGTATTGGACTAACACTTACTTGCTGAAAAAGTAGCCTACACATTTAGCAATGATAAATACCGAATTTCAAAACCAAGCAATTTCAATAAATGTATAAGTGATTGCTAATGGTGTCCTTTGATATTCGACTTAAGAATACGAGTAAAACTAAGTAACTAATCTAATATTCATAGAGTAATACAGAACCTTAACTTCATGGTTACTAAAGTTAAATATACAGATATAGAGTTTTTAATTCACTAAATTAATCTTAACTTTCTTCATTTCAAAGACACTTTAATTCATTTTTCTTATTTGCGGTGATTAAAAATATAATCATGATTAGAAAAAAACGTTTTGAAATATTTAATGTCATAATAGCATAATATTTAATGTTAAATATGCTTAATTTAAAATATATCATTCAATAATTATAATGAATAAAAATATTTGGGATGAGAAAATAATACTCATTCACTAAAAATTTTAAAAAAAGGCCCTTAACGATTTTTAACATAACCATGTGTCTTAAATTACTAACTTGTAAATTTATATATATACATATATATATACATATATATATATATATATATATATATATATATATATATATATATATATATATATATATATATATATATATATATATATATATATATATATATATATATATATATATATATATATATATATATGTATATATATATATATATATATATATATGAAATAAATATGAATTACAAAATTATATTTACATAAAATAGATCCTTTTTAAGCACAGAAAATACAACCGTGATAACTAAACCGTTATTGCATTGGTTTTACCTTCATCTATTCTAGAGATTGATTCCCGGCTGAAATGTAGATACTTTATAGAAATTTGAAATCTCTTTTAACCTATAGCTCCCTGACTGAAAACTGTGTAATCAAGTGCACAAAATCTTAGATTAATAAGCTTAAATGTTTGAACATTTGTTGATTTAAAGAAAAAAATATACTACGTCATTGAACATGTTATTTTTAAAATTTATAATTTTATGACTTTTCCATCATTAAGTATTGTCGAAGATAAATTTTAGTGTCTTACTTGGATTGCGTGTTACATATATTCAGTATGCAACAAACAAGCTCTAAATAGATATGGCTTCCTTTTGACAATATTATCTCCAAATTTTAAATCTAATTATCGTACAAATTATATTTACTGTGCAACTAATCACCAGTTCTCTGATAAATTTCAACATAATGAGTTAGTGTCTTTTTCCGGCGCAAAATCTAAAAAGGACATACTGCGCCAAACGAATGTTTAAAATTTTATCAAATCAGAACATAATACATGAAATTTCCATTATAAAATTGGCAAACAAGTTTGTTGCAATTGTTCTGACGCTGAATTGTTTTTTCCAAAGTGAATTTATCACGCAACATATTTGCAATCAATTTTTATTAACATCTACGATTGCACATAACATAACATTAATTTAAAGGAACATTTTGTAATAGGTACACCAACATTACATTCTCAACATAGCCGTTCTAAATCATTTTCGAATCCAGCCGAACAGCCCGCTATTCTTTTTCCTTAAAAAAAATAATATCGTGTTGCTGTTTCCGCAGCGCTATCTCGAGCCGTCGAAATCATTATACAGTAAAATATAGATTTGAATCTCATTTAGAAATTAATTTGGAATAAAGACAATGCATTATAAGCAGTACAAAATTCCAATAGTCCTTAAGAAAGCAAAGATATTTGGATGAGGTGTTTCCCCAATAAAGTTTAGTAAATTTAAGACAGTGTTACGAAAAAAAGGTAAGACGAAGGTGGTTAAAACTAGAAAATTCAATTAAGATATGGTATATAGCTAAAACTATTTTACAACTCGAACACAGAGGTGTAGGTTCCTTAAATAAAATATAACTGAGTCAAACGAGTATGATCGATTCGTAGTCGGGATAAAATAACGTCAGCACGTCTGTATGAGGTAGTATTATTTCAATTCCAAATGGGTTTAATGCAGAAACGTTTGTTTGTTACTTGCGTATTCCAAGAATTCTGCCAAATAGAATGCGTATATACAGAGATTGAATGCTTGATGTCAGCATAAGGAATTGTTTGGTCTATAGGGTCTTTACCTTCTTTAGCAGCGAAGTCTGCTAGTTCATTGTCTGTAATACCGACATGATTAGGTACCCAGCAAAACAAAATTTCAAAACCATTATAAGACATTTCATTTAACAAAACTAAGATTTTATTAATCAGGGGGTGAAAATATTGAGGAAAGTTAAGTTGATTCATAATGTTCTTATTGTCAGTATAAATGCAAAAATTGAGGCGGTGAGAACACTTGATTATGTTAACAGCTTTCATAATGGCGACAACTTCAGCAGTGTAAATAAAGCAGATTGACGAAAGACAACAACTATAGACATTAGTGACATAAAATATGCCACAGCCGACACGTCTTTCTGTTTTTAATCCATCACTAAAGATTGGAAAGTAATCATGAAATTGATTCCGATGAATGTCATAAATTTGTTTGAAAATTATGTGAGCAGTATGTTCTTTGCTAAATAGAGTTAAGTTGCTTAAGCAGCGTATTTGTGGAAAAACCAATGGATGAATGCTATTGTAGTCACAGATCAACATAAATCGAAGTATCAGCGTTAAATTATGAGCGATATCGCATAATTCACACTTTCCAAAAAAATTCACTAACATCCTTAACTTTTTTTTAAAAAATATATTTGCTTGCTTCTATAACCATACAATAAAATACCACTTGGATTATCTATATTCGATAATTTTATAAAATTATTAACTTGTTTCTACACTTCTGTTCTTATTTGTAAGCATGGCAATGAAACAGCAGATATTTAGGCTAAATTAGGCTATAGCGGATGCTGCTGGACTGTTTCGCATTCTGAGTCATTGACTCATTTGGGGCTGTTTTCAAGAGCTAAAAAAGCTGTTAATGCTTCTTGAACCATCCATTTGTTCATCAATGGTACCAGGGAAAGTACCTTAAGGGCGCGTTATGACTCAAGTGTTGTAGACGGAACCAACTTCCAAAAACAGCCTTATCAGGAGATACTTGAGATTCATTTCCTGCTATTATAGAAAAAAAATTTCCAACCTGCTTAATGTCTGCTGACCATTAGGCCACTCCTCACCATATTCTAATTTGTCTAGAGCTTTTCAGAAATGATCTATTCATAAGAACAACTTTAGCTTTCAATTTTCTTAGAGTGACAAATTTCATAGACCTGATTTAGCATCGCTAATCACCTGAAATATGTAACAACAACAACTTTTTTTCAAAAACACTCAACTAAAGACACATTTTACACTAATACTGAGAGACAATATCTTGGAATTAGACAGCATTTAAATAATCTTATTCATAATACGTAAGAAGTAATGAAGACAAGAAATCTTGTTTTAAATACAGATTTCATATTAAACTCACATAATTTTCCCTCTAACTTTAACTATGTAAAAACAATCATGCTAAATTAACAGACTTATTATGATTCTATGAATTTGTGTAAACACAAATGTTTTGTATAATAATTTCCAGAGACAGGTTTCATAAAATATGCGTTTTAAAAATCAATTTCACAAACTATTATATTAAAATCGTTCATCAGGTATTTTCCATCATCTTGAGAAACAAATAAGGAGAAATATTTTTTAGTAAGAAAGCCCAAATTGTGTTCATAAATTACGCAAAACATTACCTTTTTAATCTCTTGAAAAATATAATGAAATACTTTTCTTCGATGGAATAGCATTATTGATCTAATTTTTCCATCTATTTTTCCCTTAAATATTAGCTGCAGAAAATTTATCGAGAAAGCCATTACTTTAAATTGAAAAAATAGTATGAACCAATTTAATTATTTTGACCAAAACTGAGTAAACTTTGAAAAGTAGTAATTTCTTAATATAAATGATCTTCCAAGGAAATTTTAATATCTAAATAAGGAAGAAATCAGGTTCAATTATTTTTCTAATTATTCATGGAGTAAAAATAGATTAATTGTTAAGAAAATTTATTCAGAAAAAAATTTTAATAATTAATCTTTGGAATAAAAAATATGTCATAAACAATAATTTTTCTAGAATAATAACTGAATACCTATAATAATAATTTTACATATTTCTTTTATTTTCAAATAATTGTTAAATATATATTTATTTTCTAAATTGTTATTAAATATACATTTATTTTGAAAATAAGAAGCATCCAATTATCAATATTGTCATTTGGTATTCAAAATATCTATTATTTGATTTCATTAATAATAAATTAGCATTTTTATCAGAATATTATTTTAATTGAATAAAATACTATGAAACCATTTCGGTAGAGCAAAACATCCAAATCTAATTAGATTAAAGAGCTAATTATTGTTTGCTTTAAAAAATAGAATATAATAATTGGAATTCAAAGGATTCATAATACTTTATTCCCATAATTATTCCATTATTCTATTAATGTTAATGAGCTTTATAAATTGCAACCATTGGAAATTTTCAACAGAAAATATAAAGTTCCTATTTAATTTTTTACTTAAACTATTCAACACATAATTAGCAATTAAAGGGAAATTAATTATTTCATTAAAACTTTAATTATTATAAATATTAATGTTATAGAAATAAATGCATTTCGTTATTTTTAAACTTTTAAAAAATTTTGTAAGGTTAAAATATCCTAATTGTAAATTGAATGAATTTAAAAATAAATTAGTGATGCAAAATTTTTGCGCTAAGCTGAAATTTTCTAGAAGTAATTTATTTTGATTTATATTTAGCTTTCCTTATTTAATAATTATTTAAGCACCTTATTGTAGATCGAGGGGTATTAACCTATTTTATTACTGAAAATTATTGCTTTTTATTTCACAGATAAT
Source organism: Latrodectus hesperus (assembly GCA_037975125.1). Taxonomy (NCBI): domain Eukaryota; kingdom Metazoa; phylum Arthropoda; class Arachnida; order Araneae; family Theridiidae; genus Latrodectus; species Latrodectus hesperus. The sequence goes on along the minus strand of JAJQOW010001756.1, from coordinate 18,809 downwards.
GGGTTGAACTTACGTGCTGAAAGGAACAATTAGGAAAAATCCTTGATTTAATCTGAGATTATTGCTGAATTATGAGCATAAAATTCAAAACTCCAATATGAATATCCAGTAGTAGCTGATATCGAACTTGGATCCTCCTTCCTTTCCACGAAATATCATGATATTCCACCCCTTTATCTTGGTAAAATCAAAGGATTCTTTTAAGAAAACACCAATATAGTAAAAAAATGTTTTAAAGTCAGGTAAATTAAATCTAATAATAATCTTTAATCTATAAATAATCTTTATTATAATAATTTATTATCTCTCTCTCTCTCTTTCTCAGTGGCCGTACAGCCCCAATGGCAGCCAAGGTTTACAGTTCCTATCGCAATAATTTTGCAACCACTTTTAATTTGCATCATTAAAACTGAACTAAACCAGTGGCATGCTAGCCCAAATGTAAATCAAGGCCTACAGTGCCTATATCAGTTTTCCCAACCGAGAAACATGGGATGAGAACAATATCTCCCGGTTTGGTAATAAGCCAAACCCGAAACCCTCAATATTTAATTCCTAAGCGTGCTTGGTACTCACTTTCATCAACCATCTGAAGGGTTGAAAGTTTAAATCGACTTTGCTTACCCCGGGGATCGAACCGCAACTCTGAGCCTATGCTGTTCGAAGCGATATAACAACGCTACTGGGAATCATAATTCATTATTACTGGATAAAATAAAGCGTACAGGAATGATAAACAACAACAAAATTAGTCATAAATTGATTTGATCATAAGCAATTTAATATCACAATTTGGATATTTTGGTATAGAAAATAAGGTTAAATTAATTCCGCGGTATTACTTAAAATATTAAACATAAGAATTTGTTTTGAAATCTGATATATATATATATATATATATATATATATATATATATATATATATATATATATATATATATATATATATATATATATATATATCATATATATATATATTAATATATATATGTATACATATACATATATATATATATATATATATATATATATATATATATATATATATATATATATATATATTGAAATAAATAGCATTTTAAGTCTTAAAAGCCTTTTTCTTAGAAAAACCTTGAAACGCTCTATCGCAGCTAAAAAATAATATGTCTCTACGTTTCACACAGGGAGTTTTCTGAGTTTTGAAATCATTACTGTAGGGGATAGAATTCGTATCAAATAAGTATTTTAGAATCAAGGGACTTCAAGAAAAGTTAGTAAATCTTTTTATTACAAATTGCAGTTCATATAGATGTACATTGCACTCATAAAGATGGAAGAGAATATTTTGAAAAGAAAGTCAGAGTTTTTAGAAAGCTATTATTTGTAAGTTTAAAAATATACACAAACATGTACATAAAATAAACTATAGTTTGAACTTCTAAAGCTACAGGATTTTATTTTTACTATGAATTAAAATAAACATTTAACAAAATTACTTTAAGTTTTTTATTATTATTTTACACATATATAATAACTTTTTATGTGTTATAAAATAAGAAGTTTTGTTTTAAGTAAATTGAAACTTAAAGAATTTCTTTACGCTTTTAAGTATCTTTATGTGTACTTGTTTTACTATTGAAGATGGCAGTTGGTGCCAGTTTTATAATGTATAATGTCAGTTCTAATCATCTTGTGAAGACGCTTCATAGTTTTGAGCAATGGTCAAATTATGAGAGCAAAATCTTTATTCTCTCGAAATGTTTAGGTTATTTCAACGAAGGAAATCATTGGAGAGGAAGTGTGACCATAAAAGTTATTGAAAAAGAATATTTATAAAATAACTGAAACTTCTGTTTCATATAGATGCAAATTATTTTTGTATTTTATAAAAACAAGAATTTATTTATTAGAATGAATTTAAAATTTTATTTTTCTAAGGAATTTCTCTACATTTATAAGTATTTTTATTCATTTGTGTAATAGTCAGTTTGATGTCAGTTTTAAAGTATATAATATCAGTTTCTTAGTAAGTTAATATCAGTTTCTTAGTAGTAGTCTTTTCATCAGTAAGATATGATGATGGCTAATAAATGTTAACCAAAAGTAAGTGATTGAAACAATAAATCGAATAGATTCCTTGACTTAAAACTTTAAAATTATGCCAATAAAAGAATTCACTCAAGAAAAATTGTAAATCTTTCATCATAAATTAACTGTCTGAAGAGAAATTAAACTCACTGATAGAACTATTTATATTTGGCTAAACGTGCAAATTGCCTCTGTAACTTACATAAAAGAACAAAATTAAACATATTTGAATAAATTAAAGTTCATCATTTTTGAAGAAAATCACTCCATATTTTAAAGCACCTTTTTAAATTTATAATGCAGTTGCTGACAAACATCAGTTCTAAAATTTAAGTTGTGGATTCTAGCCATCACAAAACGTTGCTTAATAATTTTGATGAAAAATGTGTGAGATCAACATTTTAAATCCTATTCTTCTTTTCAGAATCTTAGAATTTTCAAATGGAGGGAATGGACATTAATTAACACGCACAAATTACATTTTAATTTTTTATTAGAAAATGATGGAATGTATTTATAAATAATTTGTTATAACATTTTAACAATAGCATATTTTATTTGTCTAAAATATACAAAATATTTTATACCCCACAAAAATATGAGTATTTTATTACAATATGGTGAAATGTATCGCTTTTTTGGAAGAATCTTCATGTTTAGAACTATTTCATGTATTACAACTGACGTTGTAAGATGACGCTGATTCTTTTAAGCATATGACTACTATATTCTAGTGACTACGTTTTACACTAAGGTTACGAATTACTTTCAGATGAATATCTCTGTAAAACAAAGATACAAAATGCAGACAGTCACCTCGTAATTTTAAACTATGGTTAATTAATTATTAATTAATTTTAAATTATGGTGAAGTATAGTTTGCTTGTTGTAAATTTAATTTTTCTTGTTGCTGTGTGGCAAGCAATATGAAATGCATCTCTTTTTGTAATGGGTGTACCTTATAATAAAACATTTTAATGTAAATAGTTGTTTATTTGCTTAATAAATGTTAAATTTATAAACTGTAGTTTACGCAATGCACCAGGAAGCTCTATACTGAAACTCTGCTATGCACATTTAGCTTCTAGATTGAAAATACATAAAGTTTTTTCATATCTTATTATGCTATCTGTTATTATTTGATCAATTAAATATTGAATAAATTCATCATTAAATTAAATCATTAAAGTTTCAAAATAATTACGAATTCATACACAATGTTATTTTGCTCATGTTAAGAGGAATACGTTTTAAATATAATATTAATATAAAACCCTTGCATTTTTTATAATCAGCTTCTATCAATGGATTCTACTGCTATTTGAAAAAATACAATATTTATTTTTAAAATACTGTCATTTTTAATTGACATTAAATGTATGATTTAGGAATTATCTTTAATAAATATTATTTTAATCATTCTTAAAACAAACATTAACATTCATTTTTAACAGCTAAATGTACTCTACTTATTGCCAATTAAAATAATAGAATATTCATATTTACTTAACTTCAAACCATTGAAATTAGCCTATCAACACACACACACACACACACACATATATATATATATATATATATATATATATATATATATATATATATATATATATACATATATACAACCTGAGTAAAAACTTTAAAGCCAGTAAAATTTTTTGACAAAATATAAAATGAAAAAAAAGGATTCAAATTCAAATAATATTATTTATTAAAGTTCATTGATAAGAAATAAATGCTATAAGCATAATTTGTAAATACATAATTATAAGAAACATGTGGTTATTTACAAAGTCAGTATTTCAGCCTAAGTAAAAACTGTAAGGCCGCTAGTCATTTTTTAAAAATAAATATAATATAATCACGTAATTACCATTGCAACTGCTAGCTTGTGACAACTCTGCAAATTTTTCATATGTGTCATACCTTTCTTCGAAGTATTAGTGATCTTCGTGAAGAAGGCGAAGGGTAAGAAATAAACTGATAGTGAAAGAGGACTGATGGAAGCTTTGTCTTCAACAGGAATGAGTAGTTGCTCTATAGCGATAGTGATACGAAGATCAAAGACTGTAGTCAACAATATTTTAAAATTGAAAGACAATTATGGTAAAAAGAGTATTGGGGGAAGACCTAAATCTTTGTCCTCGCGTGATGAAAGAAGTAGATGCAAACTTGCATCTCAAAAGATGTATCAAAAGATGCAAACTTGCATCATCAGGAATGTACACAACTAGGATACTGATTCCAACGACAGGTTTAAAAGTTTTTCAAAAACGATTTATAATACAATTAGAATTTCTGAAAGGTACACTTATACAGCAAAATTGACTAAGCCTCAGTTACTGCAGAGGCACAAAATAGAGCGTTTGCATTTTGGCCAGAAAGTCATGACCTGGGACAACCAATGGATAGAAAATATTTTTTCAGGTGAAAAAAAATGAAATTTAGATGGATCAGATGGCTGGCATTTCTACTGGCATGATATAAGAAATGAAAAAGGAATGTTCTCCAAGCGCCAATTAGGTGCAGGGTCTGTCATGACTTGGGGCTGTTTTTCCTACAATGGTGTGGGCTCAATTGCATTCGTTTCAGGTAGAATGAATTCACAAGGATACCAAAATGTCCTAACAAATCATCTTTTGCCAAAAAATGATTGTCTTGTTGGAAGAATTTTTAAGTATCAGCAAGATAATGCACCGATCCATTCGAGCTATAGCACAAAAATTGGTTCCAAGTTAACAATGTTGAAACTATGCAGTGACCAGCTAGATCACCTGACCTCAACCCAATCGAGAACATTTGGGGTGACTCAGGAAGAAGAGTTTATGCAAATGGGAGATATTTTACATGAACAAAGTTAAAACCTACTATCGAAGATGAATGGTTTAAAACCGAACCCACCCAGGGAGTGGATACTCTGGTGGTGCCATCTACCGGAGAAGTCTTAGAACAAAGTCGTATTTTCACCTTCGTGGTACTCTAATTATATAAAAAATGCACAATTCTGAGTTAATTTCACAAATTCGTCGTCTAGCGAGCTCGGTTTGTCCAAGTGTCATAATAACAACAGCAACATATCTAAGCCTGTGCTATATATTACTGATTTGCAGCTGTGGCTTCGGAAGCAGCATATGGCTTTTAATCGATCCACTTGTGGATCCAAATTTTATTTTTGTATACAACATTTGAATGCATGCAATCCATATTAGCCAACCCATATGAAAAAAGAAGTACTTAAATTTCAGTGCTCTTCTGTATATTAGATGTAATACTACACGTATTCATACTTCTAGCACTACTTCACATTTCTGCCGATTTATGCAATACGTTTATTTGCAGGACTACAAATGCAATCCCTTATGCACGAATACAATTTAAAAAAGTAATATTTTATCACAATTTTAAAAACTAATAGTGAGTATTATTTAGTTATTATTACACTTTTGAATGGGATCCTTAATCTAAAAATTAAATTATATAAGAAATATACTGGAATTGTGTATATAAAATCGATATTATAATTTAAATTTTTACCACAGCTATGCGTAATTTCATCAAAAATAGTAGATTTATTGATATATAAAGTAGATTTATTGATACAAAAATACCTTATTTTTTATTAATTTTGTTCTTCTTAAAATACATATGTTATTCATTAATCTCGAAGCGTTTCGCATAAATCATTAAAAATACTTCCAACAATCAAGTAGTTGTTCAATTTTTTTTGTTTTTCGGATGATAATGAAGTATTTTATAATATTTTAGGAAAGGTAAGAATCGAGTACATTAAATTAAATTTTAACTTAACAAATTATTGATAACTATGCAAAGTACATTTTCAATAAATAAATATAAATACATAACCTTTCTTACGTGAATTTATTTTATGTCTAGAATATATAGAAAGACTTACACCCAAAATTGTTTATAAGTATTATAAAAATATTATGTCAATTATTAATAAAGAAAATTCGATTTTGATACACAATACCACTTAGTATCAAAAACTATAAACGTTTAAAGACAAAAAAATTCTAAAATAAAAGATAAAAGGAACACTTTATATGAAAATTTAAATTACAAGATATTTACAGTTATAAAAATGTTTTTACACAAAATCTGTAAAAATAAGATACATAAAATCAAAAAAATTTAATAAATGAACATATTTTATTTAAAATCTCGTAAAAGTTGAAAACATCTAAATGGAAATTGTGGTTTGAATATTATCTCGTAAAAATAATATTAACCATTAAAAAAAGTATGAAATATTTCATAACACAAAAAATATTAACGTTTAAAAACATGCTGGTAAAAATACAAGTTTAAAGTGAGTATTTTAAATTACGTTTTAAGGTTACAAAATATTTAACTTAACATTAAATACGCTTTTACAATTCACTAATAAAAATATTTTTGCAGTTTATCAAAAAAAATATTTTAACTTCTCGATGGAATTCATTTTACTGGAATTCTGCAAACATTTTAGACACATTTGTTTATTATTTTCACCATAAAACTCAATTTTTAATGTATCATATTAAAGTGTGTTATATATATATATATATATATATATATATATATATATCATTATATAAAATAAATGCTTCAAGACATAAACATTTATCATGATATTACGCAAGAAAAAAATTTTTGTCCCCTTGCCAATAATATTATGCATAAAGAAATCTCTTACTTTCTTCCCTATTTTTCATGAAATATACCTAAGAGTACCTAACAACCATTAATCATTAAAGACGGGAACAAGACATTTCAACAGAATTTTGAAATAGGCGAATGGAATGAAAAATCTAAACATGCAAATATTTTTTCGCACTTATCTAGTAGTATGAAAAATGAAGCCTGAAATTGTTCTATAGTTTCGTTTTTTTTTTTTTTACTTTTTATAACATATATAAAAATATGCTATTTTTCGCAATGAACAGCTGCTTTTTCAGTCTGAATGCAAATTTATTAAATTTTTACAGTTTATTTTTCTAACAATGATTCAAGAAAAAGAAAAAATACAAGAAAATCATATCTTTATATTTAACTATCATATAAAAGAAACTACCATGAAATGTTTGACGAAAATATTAGCCTTTGAATGTTTGATAAAAAGGATTTTTCATTTGTATAATATGATATAATCAGATGTATAAAAATATGCGTTTGATATTTGTATATTTGTGTTGCCTTTTTTACCAGATGACTATAATTTTCTGGAAACTAATATTTAAAAAGAATTTTCTTAGTAATATATATATGTATATATATATATATATATATATATATATATATATATATATATATATATATATATATATATATATATATATATATATATATATATATATATATATATATATATATATATATATATATATTGCTTCCAAAATTTCCGCAAAATAAATTAATCTGAAGAAGAGATGGAAAATGAGGAAAAGGAAAAAATCAACAGATAAGAGAAGATTAGAGAAGAAAGAAAATTAAAAAAAGAGAGAGACGTGTGAAAAATTCATTCTTTTAAAAATTCCTGGATGTTCAAAATTAGGTGCAGAAGATATTGGAAAATGGATTATGAGTCAGACACTGGATTTCAAATTCCAAATGATGGTCAGCTTATTGAGGATTCCAAAGAAGAAGATGACCTTTAAATCGAAGCAGGCACCAGACCATCAGCTAGAGAAACAGTTGCCAGTTTTTAAACTGCTTTGTAGTGGATGGTGCGTCAACTCGAGCGTGATCACATGCAAATTCTCACTGTCTAGTAGATGTATCATTTGGCTGACTGAAATCGGATGAAGGTAGTGTTAGTTAGTTAAATTGAAAAATGTTAGTTGTTTCAGTTTCTTCGGTTTAGTGCACTACAATGAAATAGAGAGAATTACAATCAATAATTACTGAAGAAAATTTTAATAGTTGTGTGATTTGTTTTGACTTGTTTTCCAGATGTTTGAAACATATTCCTTTTTTTGCAAATTTCTTATTAGTTTTTATGCTATTAACAATAATTCGTATTTTATTGTTAGTAAGGAACTTAAATCAAGATATGTTTTAAATACGTTTTGTGTAATTTTTTTAGTCTTTGACATTAGAATCTCTATAGGCCTTAAAGATGCATCAGAAATTGGGCATGATTATACCAAGATATGGTGGGATTTAGAAACGAGTATGTTCTCAAAATATATTGAATCATCCGTATGTGGTTTATTTTGCACAAAAAGTTAATTAAAGACAATAGGGAAGATTATATATTTCTTTAATGATGATGAAAGAAATAATTAGATGGTATTATTAGAAAGAACTTTTAATTATCTTTCCTTCAATATTTAAAAGTTTATTTCATTATGTGTCAATGTGCAAAAATTCATATGATAAACGCAACAATGTCACTTCAATTTGCTCGAACATTATGCTTATTTCAGAGCTCATAAAAAGTAAATAATTAAAAAATCACCTCGATTTACATCAAATATAGAAAATTTAATATCACCCTGTTGACAGTGAAACTTACGGTAGCATTTATGGCTCCACTTTTGAATTTAGGAATGTTGCTTCAAAAACAATCTATCCCCATCGAAATAAGTATTGAAACTGAACAAAATCAATGAAAATTTAATATCTTCTATTGTTGATGAAATGACATAAGAGCATGTGATTTATTCAACATAATTTCAGTAATGCGGAATGATTTTTCCTCATAAGTAATTTTAGACCATATTTTTTATTGCAAAGAACATTTTAGAACTCTATACTAGAATCCTTTTTATCTCACATTGAAAAACATAATATCAATTAATAAATTTTGATAAATATACAATCATTTTGATAGATCTTATATGAAACCTAATATAAAAGTCTCTCGTTGATGAAGTCTCCATTTCTTAATGAGAAGAACATGCTACTCATTAAGAGATGGAGACTTAGATCGTTCAGCTAGATCGAAGAGTAGAATATCTATATATTATCATTCATTACTATCAGATTTAAGTGCTATTGCCATATACTTTCAGCTATTTTCAATAAGTGCACACAACCTCCAAGTCAATTTGAGTCATATTCAAAGAAGAGGCCAATGCCTCATTTGGTACTTGCCTCCCTATTTTTCACCAGTGGAAGCATACAAACATATGTATTCACAGTTTATCGGTCTTTAATCGGATTGAATATAAAGCCTAACACCCACCGGTCAAAGGAATGTTGGTTTCTTCTCTAGGCTTCTGGAGTCTTGTATAGTAGGCCAAAGTAGCCTAGAGACTTTTTAATTTAACGCTCGTTATTGAAATTGAATTGTATTCGGTAGTTGCTTTTGAAAAACAATGAGTATTTTTTATATCTTATAAATTATGTTGAATAAATCAGCCCCAGAACTCCACACTCTTAAACTCTGAGGATTTCATTACATATTTGATATCTTGCCATTAATTAGTTGGGTTTCTTCTTTGTGTACTATAACAATGTTTACGTCAGAAGATAAAATGTCTTCTTCTTCTTCTCCATTGAAAAGATAAAATGTATTTTCAATGGAGAAATCAAATTTTAAGAGAAATCAAAAGAAAATTTGTTTCATATCAACAGTAATCAAGAATATTTTTTCTTGCATAATCATTTCAAATCACATGCTATTATAAGTACGATTATTCTTAATTATTTTGGTATTTATCCTTGTAAATGAAATCACTTTGGAAGTATAAAATCTTTTGAATTGTTTTTGAAATAACAAGATATTCATTCAACAACTATGTTGTCTTTGAATTAACTCACCGCTTATTTTTCAAAATTAAAAATAATTTGAGTAAAATATTTTCATATAGCATTTTCAAACATAATTTAATACCATAAATATACAGTAAATTGTCGGATCATAGGTAAACCAAAAGTAAAAAAGAAAAATTTAATTATTTTTATAATTTGGTTGCGTTAAAACTTCATCTCAATACATTTTACGCACAAAAATACGCTATTTAAAATAAAATATTGAAATTAGGTGGCTTCAGATTATAAGAATAATTGATTATTTAGCTTATCTTCATTGCAAATTATTTTTCAAAATTTATCATGAAAGCTTAGAAATTTTAACCATTTTAAACTAAGTTTTATGTTATTTTTACCTAAATTATTATCAAAATATTTCAAAAAATTACAAAAAATAAAGTAAAATCTCCAATATAAATTCCGTTCTCTTATTAATATTTCACTTTTAATGCATATGTCCCATACTTTACGTCGTCATTACTTTCAACCCGCCATGCTTGGATGGTTAAGTCATATCAAATTCCCACTCTAGAGTGAGCAAAAAAAAAGGAAATCTTCTCAAAAAAACTGAAAATAAGAACTTGAAAGATTAGTTTATGAAGAGAAAGGGAGAGAGAGTAAGGCGATAGAGAGTAATTTTAAAAGTGCTCACAAAGTAGAACTTTTTTTATTTCTTAGAAGAATTTTGAAAGATTTACTTTATATATTTTCTTACAAAAATAGATTAACTATACTGGATAGATATTTTATATTTATCGTAAGGAACATGAAATATGTAACTAAGTATAACTTTTAAGTTTTGAAAGTATTAAAAGGTAATACCGAATTCAAAAATTTTTTATCTTATAAAGATGATGTGAAATTCTCATATAGTAATTAGTTTTTTTGAAAACACGTTAATAAATTTATATTTTAAACAATTAAACCTGGTACAGCTTAAGTGACAGCTGAAGGTTGTTGTCACGCATTTATTTAATCAACGCGTGAAGATTTTCCAAAAAAATGTTCACAGAAGTGCAATGTTTCATATGTCGTGGAAGAGAGGAAAATCCAAAATCTCTAAGAACCCAAGTAGAAAGCACACAAACAGGTTGCTGTGCATCCTTCTTGTCTTAAAGTTTCAAAAACTATTTTAGTGTAGCTAGAGTGCTGCATTCACTTGTCACAAGCAAGAAAATCCCAAAACACTCCCAAGAAAACACCAGAATGCTCATTGTAACTGTAGGACAACACTCTTCAGAGTATAGCATAGCGAAGTGGCAGGACCCCGGACTTTACCAACTGGTTATCGGGTTATGCCCCACCATCTCCGAGAGCCTTCCGTAACATTTACGGGGGCCCACTTACGACCCAGCCTTTGGTTTATTTAAAATAATAGTCACATTGGTAGGACTTGAAAGCCTACAGACATCCTAGCACAGTAGGTGTCTGCATCACAGTTCAGTTACATGATTGAAACTAGTTATAAAAATTAGTGAAAATATTATATTAAGAAAAACGAGGAGTAATTACAGAAAAAGTAATTAAGGAGTTATACAATCTTAAATTAATAATAATTTACATGAATTGACAAAACATTAATGTATCATAATTCTTGAAGTATTAAATATTACTCTAACAAAGTAACTATACTATTATGAACAATATGTTATATATACAAAATTAAATGAAAGTATAATTATATAGAATTATTATGCAAGCTTACATGGCACTAATTACAAGGTTTAAAATTTTTTTTTATATACATTTGACTCAATTAACATATGAAGTCATGATGTTATGGAGCATTAATAATTGGTATAAAGTACTCGTGTTCATTATTTCCTTTAAAATTATGCATGAATTGACAAGACATTAATGTTACATGTTACTTAAAGCATTAGTTTTAACAGTTAAAATAATTACACTATTATGAACATCATTAGATATAAACAAATATTAAGATAAGGAAATGAAAGCATTATTGTTCATCTGATGAATTTGATGATGAATAAAGTTCATCATCTGCCATTGTTGATGAGTGTACAGGGTCACGGCATAGTGTGAGTCCCTGTTCTATTAAGAATTTGATTATTTGAATTATTTTTTTTCGTCTAAAACCGTCCTTTAGACAAAATTTCACAAATTGAAGATCTGTTTGACTATGGTGCCTTTTTATGTGGAGGGACTTTGTAGATGGACATTTCACTATGTAGTGAAGGGCAGTTCCAAAATCACCACATTTGCAGAAGTTCGAATTGGATTTGCCAAATCTTGCGAAGTATTCAGGGAAGGGTCCATGATTCGTTATTAGATAGTTAATAAAAGGGTTTGAGATGAGGAACTCTGTGGAGACTGTTGGAAGTAAATGGTGGGTGAACCTACCATTTTGCGATGTGTCCCATGTTCTTTGCCATCTTCTGATGGTTCTTTTATATAGGAGAAGTTTTAGGAAGGAGCTTGGTTTCGGCAGATTAATGATTGACACTTCCTCATTGGTAGCAGCTTCTTTTGCTTCTTTGTCCGCCAATTCGTTCCCCCAATTGCCCATGTGTGCTTTAATCCAGCTTAATTGGATTCTGCATGGTGTGTTTGTGTAAAGACACTCCTGGATATCACGGATGAGTTGTGATTTGTGCACTGGGTTGAGCAATGATAGGAGAACTGACTGGCTGTCAGTCCATATTGTTGTCGGGGCTAATTTATTGGTAATTACGTGTTTTACCGCTTCCCTGACCGCTAATGCCTCAGCTTGAAACACAGAGTTATAAGTATTTAGTTTATATTGTTGGGTGAAAACTTTTTGGTCTTTTTGTGTGACCACGAATGCTGCTCCTGTTTCCTCGTCATGTCTTGATCCATCTGTATATAGATTTATGGCTGTTGGTATAAACTTTGGAGTTTTACATAATCTTAGGAATTCTTCAGGAAGGTTGTATACTGTTAGGTTTCTAAATCTATGGAAGGGATGGATAGAATCTTTGTGGGCTGGATCTTCAAAATCTTTCGGGTTGTAGTGAGTACCATCTATTTGTATTGATTTTTTAAGCAGCAAGATTTTCGTTTTTAGGGTAGCAGCTTCGATTGTTAATGGTAAGGGTGGAATGCCTGATATAGTATTTAGAGCTATGCTAGAAGTTGTCTTAAATGCTCTTGTTATCAGTAGCAGGAAAAATCGTTGAATATTATTTAATAATTTTTCTTTCCTAGCTGTCATATGATTTGCCCAAGTTGAGCATCCATACATAACTATTTTTTCGATAATGGTTAAATATATTACTTTAGAAATTTTTCCTTTTATACCCCAGTTCTGGCTGATCATTCCACGTAGTCTTTGGGCTATTGGTATTATTTTTGTTTTGATGTAGCGAAGATGTGGTAGGAAAGAAAGCTTTGAATCTAGATGAATTCCTAAGTAAACCAAGCATTTTGTATGCCTTAGACTCTCATTATTTAAGGTAATTTTTGGATTGGATTTTAGACTTTTATTTTTCTTACCAAGAATCATTACTCTTGATTTTGCTGTTGAAATTGTTAACTTTAGATCTTTGCAGGAATTTGAGAATTGGAATAAAGATTTGTTACAATTATGTTTAAGTTCTGCTTTTGTTGCACCTCCAATTACTAGCATTGTATCATCAGCAAATGCTATAATCTCTGTGTGTTCTGGCCAAGGAGCGGATAAGATTGAATTGAAATAGATGTTCCATAATATAGGCCCTCCTACGGAGCCCTGTGGGCAGCCTCTATTATGTTCCATTTGTACTAAGCCAGAGTCACCTATGGCTATTAATTCTCTATCTCTTAAGAAGCTAAAAATGCACTGGGATACATTTTTCGGGGCGTTACATTTTGTAAGTGCTAATTTTAGACCTGGCCACCACAGAGAGTCGAATGCTTTCTGGATGTCCAAGCTAATGAGAGCTGTATACCTGTTGTTTTCCTTATTTTTATTTATGCAATCCATTACTGCAGACAGAGCATGGTCTGTTGAACTTTTTGCTCTGAAGCCATATTATCTGTTATGTAAAAAATTATTTTTGAATAAAGCATGCTTCAGGCGGTCTATTAAGAGTCTTTCCAGAACTTTCCCAAATGAAGGCAGAAGACACATTGGGTGGTAGGAAGTAGCCAACTTTGGGTCTTTTTGCTTTTTACTGAAGAAGATCACTTGGCCTTTCTTAAATGCTTTTGGGAAGTAATTAAATTGTAGACATTTATTAAAATAGTTAAGCAAGAATTTGCTATTGGCTCTATGGACCAGCTTAACTATTATGTTGTCTAATCCATCGATACCAGGGGCCTCAGAATTCTTAAGGTTTTTAATTATTAAACTAACTTCTCCTTGTGTGAAAAGTGGATCATTTGGACTTGAAAGGATTAGTGGAGTTGACCTAACTGTTGTATGGTATTGAGTGTCCTCTTCTTGGTTATCTCTGGGAAAATTAGCTTCCATGAGCTCTTTTAAGATTGATTTTATATCTTCATTTGTTGAGTTTTGGAGTGCGACAAACTGAGTCGGAGAAAATACTTTGCCAGTTGCTATTTTTTGCAATATGCCGAATACTTTGTTATTGTTTGTACAAAATTTGGCCCAACTAGTTAATTTTGCTTTCAAAATTGCTCTTTTATAAGTTTCTTGTTGATGTTTAAATTTTTGTAACCATGAAATTTTTTCTGTTTCTGAAGTAGATGCTTTAAGTCTTCTTCTAAGTGCCCTTGTTTTGCTCTTTAATTCCTTTAGTTCTGGTGTCCACCAGTGTATGTCAACTTTTTTGTTTGCAGTTCTTTGCTTAAATGTTGCTTCTGCTGCTCTATGAACATTATTTAAAAATGTGTTGGTGAATTCATCCAAGTTTCCTACGCTTTTAATTTTAATCATTTGTTTATTTAAAGATTTTAGGATTGGTTTTACAGATTTTAGAAATTTTCTCTGATTATTTAACGTTTTAAATCTTTTATTAAAGGTTGTAATTATTGGTTCAGCTATGACACATGTTATGTAGTTATGGTCTGAACATGTTTCCTCGTCGCACACTGTCCAGTCCTGAATCACTTGGAGCAGAGAGTCTGTGCATAGGGTTAAATCCGGCCAGCCGATACCCATTGGTCCAGTAAAAGTTGGGGGCTAGGAGAAGTATTTAGCAGATTTAGGGAATTGCAGCTTAAAAATTCTTCTAAAATCAAACCACGGCGATTGTTTGAACGGTATCCCCAAAGCAAATTTTGAGAATTAAAATCTCCACAAACTAAAATTCGTGCTGATCTGTATTGAAGTAATAAATTTCTCAGGATTCCAAGAATTAATGTTAGATCTTCACCTGGAGAGGCATATAAAGAAATTAATATTAAGGACGTGGCTTGAGAGTCTATTTGTATTGCAATTAAGTCTTTATGAGAATGAATGATTATTGGATTAATGTTTGCTTTGGATATTATTGCTGCACGGGGAGCTTCATCTGTTGAATAATATTTTCTCCAAGACAAAGGTAAACCTTTAATTTGATTTTGCTGTAGATATGGTTCCTGTATGCAAGCGATGTCTTGTTTATTACTATTGAAATGATGTATGAATTGTGCTATTGCTGATCGACTTCTTTGTAAATTAATTTGAAGAATACCAATTTCTGGATTGTGAATTTCGTTGATGAAAGGTGGAAGATTAATTGAAGTGGTCATTTTTATATTATTGATAGTTTAAAATTGTTTTTTTTTGTTTAAGAAATTACTTATTGTTGCACAATTTGGGTCATAGGTTGCATGATTGGTAGAATAGTTTTTCCCATTTTTGTTTTCTTGATGGCAATTAATACAAAACATTACTTCTTCTTTGCATTGATTTGTGGTGTGCTCTCCTGCACATCTTCCACAGAATGTGGCATTTTTACAGTCCCTGGCAATGTGGTTCAGGTCCTGACAATTGTAGCAACGTTTAATAGTGGAAAATTGATCTACTCTAAATCTTTTGAATCCAAGATATATTGTTTTATTATCTAATAGTTTGTAGCCAAGGGATTGAGGGAGTTCAAAGATCCAATTCCATCTATTCTGGTTACTTAGCGTTTTCCTTGTCTGGATTATTTTAAGTGGGGATGTTGAGTTATTTAGATTGAGGTCTTCATTGATTGCTTCTGTTATTGTTTTTTCTGATATGGCTTCTGGAACACTTAATAGAATAAGTCTTAATTTTGGTGGAATTTTATGGTTTGCTTCTAAATTTTCTTTGGCCAATAATTCTTTGATAGTTGTTGAATCCTGATGTGTTTTACATTGTATTTCTATAAAGTTATGCCTATAAATAACTTTTTTAGGGCGTATATTTGTATCAATTGATTGAAGTTTTTGGTGGATATCTGTTTCGGGGGATTTCTTTACAATGATTGTTGGGGGTTTTTGCAGGATTTCGCTGTATAGTGGAGGTGCGGTTGATGAATCGTCTAATGGGTTTGAGAGTTGAGGAGTTGATAAGTTTGTTTTGATTTCTGTAAGTTTATTGGAGTTTATGTTAATCATTTTTAATATTTTTGCTGAGGATTCAAGGTGAGCATTTTGTAGTTCTGATAGGTTCTCTAGTTTTTTATTTAAAATTTCTTGACAGTGTTTAAGTTGTTGAGTTTCACTTGACAGTTGGTTTTGTAAGGTAAGATTTGGGGTTGGGTTAAAAAGTTTAAGTTTTTTGAGCAACTTGTGGGCTTCGGTTCTTTCATTTTGTGGTAGGAAACATTTTCTTCCTTTACCTGATTTAGAGTCAATTATAGTCTGAAGGGAAGAAAGAATTTTGAGGTACGATGGGTGACCATTTTCTGAGAGAATCATTGTTGCTCTTGGAATTAATACTTTTGAATGTTTATCAATGGAGCTGTTAGAATCTGCTAAGAATATGGAGCCAACTGATAGATTTCCTTGTTCCAGGTTGGTTAAATTAGACGTGGATTTTGATAATCTTAGGGTTGATATATGAGAATTAGCTCCTGATTCCATCTTTTTGTCGTGTTTATTGTTATATAGGTAAAAATGAGGAATTTTGTGGTTTTCTCTCTACAGTGATGAAGCAGAAGTGACCCAGATGCCATCACCATCACGCCCCACACAAACATCCGCGCATTCGATGCACTAATCGAAAAGCAGATCCTTGGCAAAAAAAAAGTATAAAAAAATAATAGTAATAAAAAAAAGTAAAAAAGAAATAAAAAATAAAAAAAAATTCCTTGGAATAATGTGAAAAATATACAAGTCCTGTAGGTAATAAAACCTTAAAAGCTTTTATTAAGAACACGAAAAATTTAAACCCTATATTACAGACACTGAAAAACTAATAATAATAATAATAATTAAAAAATAATAGTAATTTAAAAAAAATAAAAAAAAGTAAAATAAAAATGAAAATAAAATAAATTTAAATAAATAAATAAAAACAGAATTTGATAGGGGGAATTGGGACTTTAACACTAAAAAGTTTAAGTCCTAGATTTAGGTAGTGGAATTGAAAATAAAATAAAACAAACAAATAAAATAAAAAAAATAAAATAAAATAAAAAAAAAATAATAATAAAAAATAAAATAAAAAAAATAAAATAAAAAAAAAAATAAAAAATAAAAAATAAAAAAATAAAAAAAAAATAAAAAAAATAAATAAAAAAAATAATAATAATAAAAAAAATAATAATAAAAAGGGGGGAAAAAAAGTTAATAAGATATTAAAAAAATTATATTTTTAAGTAGGCTCGTTAGAAGCACATTAAAAAATTAAGAGCTTAGAAAGTGGTCCCAAGTCGCTACGACAATTAGGAGCCGAAATATCGCTAATTAATATTAAATTAATTTGATTAATTAGGCGCAGTGAATTTGGTGTCCAAAGGGTTAAGTTGAAGCTGAACAGGGGGACATGGCGCGAAACTAAATTTGGGACTTAGAAGAAAAACGCTATCAATGGTTATACATAGGGGAGGAATGAAGAAGCATAGGGAGAAAATTGAGAAGAAAAATAAATTTTTATATCACAAATTAATCCAAAACTCATTAACTATTGATTATTTTTTAAAAAACAAGACATACTTTAAATCACAAGGATCTGCTCCGAATAAAAATAAAAAGATTGGAGTGGATTGATCAAAATTTCAAAAGTTTTGGTAGTATTAAAATAAAGTTGACAATCAGAATACTTGAAAATACACAAAATTTAATCAACAAATACAAAGTTTAAAAAAGTATAGAAAATTGACTATTGCACTTAGAGTTTTAATTCATACATTTTTAAAGACATTATAGTATCCACTCCAGTTGAAAAATTATTTGAAGTAGATAGGACAATCAGGGCCGAAGTTATTAATTAGTAATTAAAAAGCTAGAGAAAATTTTCAGAGAAATTGTTAAAAAAACACGGAATTTTTAAATTTATTAAAATTATCATAACTTCGGACCTGCTTATCACATTTACACAAACCATGCATCAAAATGCGCAGAATCATCGTGCGGAACGAAACAAAATGACATCTGGGCACTTACCTAATTAATTAGCCACTCATGATGTTGTTAAGGTGCAGCATGTAGGGAAAAAGTCTTGAGATAAACAGAAGTTCTGGATTTTAATTGTCGAATAATGAAGATAAATATAATCCAAAATGCACAAAAATTTACATAAAGGTGGTTCAAAGGGTTGTTGACAGGCCTGTAGTTGAAATTTAATGTAGTAATAAATTGCCGCCGAGATTATGTGGTTTTAGCACAAGTCACTGCCTTCCGTTGCTGGGGGCAAGGTGTTGGTTACTATGGGCTACTTTGTTAGGATGGCGAGAACGCCATGTTGGAAAATTTTTTAAATATTTTCAAAAATGGTTATAACTCCGTTGTTTTTGAAGATACTGATACCAAATTTTATCACAGGATGGATTAAGCCTTTGCACATACACAAGTGTAAAAATTCGGTTTAAATCGGTGTTTAAACACTATTTTGAATGGGAGTTGAAAGAGCGTAGGGAGAAGACGTCCTTCTTCCTCGCGGGGGC
>JAJQOW010001755.1:0-35026 GCA_037975125.1 Latrodectus hesperus | reverse complement strand
ATATATATATATATATATATATATATATATATATATATATATATATATATATATATATATATATATATATATATATATATATATAGTCCCGGCATTAGTTTAGTTTGTTTATTGCTCTATTTCGCACGCAAGAGATAATTTTGCTGGACCTATAACTTAAAGTAGCTTTGGAGATACCCCATTGTAGCTTTGGAGATACCTCTATAAATACCCCAACCACCGATTTGGGAAACAAATCAACTTTAGAACCGAAATATTTATGGCGAAGTAAATAATTATTTCATAGCTCTGCGATAGAAGAATATCATTATCTTCATTAATATTGTCTTGCTCAAAAATGTTTTAACTATCACACGTTATTAATAAAATATATTGGAGAAAAAATTTTAAATATAGAATCAACCTTCCTGATAAAGATTTTTAAATTGATTCAACACTTTACCTTAAAAATTTAATTTATACGCATATTTAACAAATAAATTTTTTCATTAAATTTAATGAGTTTTTATTGTCAACTGTCAGAACGAAAAATAGAAAGTCTTGCCTCACACCAGTTTTCCGAAAGAACAACCAAATAACAGATTCATTTCATGCATTTGATATTGATATGATGCAGAAGTTAAGAAATACAAATTTTTCTTTTGTAAAAATTTTAGAATCTATATTAAATATGATGAACAAAAAATAGTACATTCCTAAGAAAAATTGGAAGTGGAAAATTCCCAGTAACAATAGAATAATATAGCTTACTATGAAAAAAATAAGAGAAAGGTTTTAAGTAATCATGCCTTCCAATGTTAGAAAGAGTACTTAACAATAAAATGAAACTTAATTTTATTAAATCATTTAAATTAGAGGATTTAAATTTTAAAAATCGAATTTAAAGCAAAAATTCCTTCAACTCAGGCTATTTGCTAATATAAAATTAAGTGCTGCCATCTGATGAGCACATTTAAAACTATTATAATCATAAAAGTTAAATAGGAAAGTTCATTATATGATTGATAAAAAAATTCACATACTCATTATATAAAAATATTTTCGACAGAAATAAAACTTAAATTAAAAATCTTTTTTGGAAACATTTATGGAGCAACTTTTTTATGATTGTTAGAAAAATAATTAATTGATAAGCGAATTGAGTGTTCTTGGAAAAATGATATTAGTAATAAATTAACGAAATACACATGACATTGTTTGTTAGGTTGTTGTTTGCATAAATTAATAAACATATTCTGTATCAAATAAGTTTTATATATACATATGTAATATTCATCGAATTATTATAGTCTGTCGTAAAAAATTTTTTTAATACATTATTAATAATATAGTCGTATATATAAATTCTTTATTCAAGTTTCAAATGTTTATTTAAATTTTATAAGCACATGTATATAATTTAATATATGTGAAGTTAAGCAAACAGGAAAGGAAAAGGATCCCATCGTTTATTCTGATACCAAATATTGGATAGAAGAACGGTTGAAAGCTATTGTAAGCACTTTAATACCCAGAGCGCAAACTCTTTCTTTCCAGAGAACTTTTTCTATATTTGGAAGGTCTAAGATGTCTCTAGATGTCAACGTAAGTTCACAATAGACATGTTCTGTGGAGAAACTTCTAGAAAGAAAAGAGAAGGTAGTAAAAGGATTAGCCACTGTTCTTCCCTGGTTTAAATCACATCGAACATATATGGGATGCTTTGGTGAGACGCCAGTCAGCAAGTACGTATCACCCGATTGATTTGCTGAATTTAGTGGCAAAACGTCAAAAGATGGACAAGCTGTTAAATTGCGAATTATTTTTTTAACTGACAAACTCAAGCAAATTCTAATATCTTTTTAAAAATATAATTAAAGGGGTTTAAAATAAAATAAAAATGTCATAAAATAACATTAACTAAAAAAGAATCAAAATTTCTTGAGCTATATAAGACAGTAGAAAGCACAAAATTGAGTAAAACTAAATTCAAATAAAACGAAAGAATATTATATAGCTTTTAAAAATACAAATAAATTACAATGTAGAGGAACCCCCAACCAAATCGTTAAACGTTAAAGAAAATATTACTATTAAAAATAATAAACGATTATGGTGAAAGTTATGATGAGACAAAAATATGATTCACAATTCAAAACACGTTTCACACTAAAAGCTTAGATTATTAAAAATCAAATGTTTATATATATGCAATGAAACAAGCGTCCAATATAGAGGCGAGTTACTTTACATTATCACGTTATATCGGTAAAACTGGATGTAGGAAAAAAATCCGGGCTTTTCGAACCAGAAATGAACCGAAAACCGATAAAACCGTCTTTTGGTCAGAATGAAAACCGGAACTGAACAAAACGAAAAAAGAGTTATGGTTTATTTCAATTCTCTAAATCTTTAGTAATTTTGTTCTACTGAAACTCACTTACCAATATTTTTTAATTTGACGTTAACCACATAATTATCATTACATGTGCATTGATAATCAATTTTTTGTTTTGATGTTCATTATATAATACAGTAGAAGCTCGTTTTTACGAATTCGTAGAAACCGGTAAAGCAATTCGGAAAACAGGAAAATAATATAATAGATTATTAAAATCTGATTTTTTTTTACCAAATTATCTTTTATTTATAAATAAAATACAAATAGAAAAATTATTTAGAATGCAGGGAGAAATGTATGCAAAATAAGATTCATACTTGAAAACAGTACTTACTTTCACTTTATTAAGGAAAAATCAGGTAATCCTTTATTTTTTTCTGCTTAAAACTACATTTTCTAAAAATATTTATTTTTCAAAGTATAAAAGCACTTCGCTGCTTTTTCCTTAAAAAATACTTCAGTTTTGTAAGCTATTCAACTACTTGTTTTGCAAACGGTCTTTACACTACATTATTTTCTTGTTCGATATCTGAAAGCTCTTTCTTATTCATACTATATATAATAATTTCACCATCCGATTTTTCTTCCGCATATATTTGGGGCATGACTTTATCTAATTGGGGCGTGGGGCAAAATTTCTTTGGGTTACCATCTACTTCACAATAACAAACTTTTTATTCGATCTGATAAATGATTCTGTTCGAGTGACAAAGTAAAACAAATTTCATATTTGATTTGGGGGCCTGCGTGGCAACTGCCTCGTATGTCCCTGCCTTGGAAAAAATTTTAGCCAGCAAATCGGTTTTTTGTTGTAGTTGATACAGGAGCTACTCATTTTCTCGCAAGTCATCAGGTGATTTCCTGATGACGTGGTAATTTATATTACCACGGCTTTCTTCAATCACAATATGTTTATATATCTATATTTTTTTACCTTTACAAAGCCTAAATGTTGAAATGCTCAACATATTATTTTCCTTTTAATATTATTCAAGCATTAATTGCAGTTGCTCCTAATAGGTTAGTTTTATAAGGCTACTCTAACTCCAAGCTCAGATTATTGCAAAGATACCCTGCGATTTTTATTCTTTAAATTGTTGATGACAGCTTGATCCACAGCTGTCATCAACAGTTAAGTTGCATTAGGTAGGCGAAACTCTTTATGTAAAGATTCAAGATCCGAGACTTCAACGCGACCAATTTAGTTATTCACAATTAGAGCTTTACGATTTTCTAATGAAAAACGTCGATCTACATCTTTTAGCCAATTTTCATAAATGCTTCCAGTCATTCAAACTTCAATATTAGCATGGTATGCAATTGGTATTTTTTAAATATCTTTGAAGCATCTAGCTTTTAAATATTTTCTTATGAAAACAGAAACAGTTTTTCTATTCCATTCATGTTGGTAGCGAACAACACTGTAATTCTCTGTTTTGCTTTTTTATCCCATCATATGTATCGCCTTAAAAGCTAAGTGTTCTTTCGGGTAAGATCTTAAAAAATAAACCTGTCTCGTCAGCGTTGAAAAAATTTTCGGAAAGTAGTAATTTCAATGCTTCTTCCCATTCAATTACCGAAATTTTATTCACAGTTCCATTTTCACCTCATAATTTTCTAAAGCTCAAGCCGTGTCCGATTTTAATTATTTTGAGCCAACCATCTGATGCTCTGAAATCATTTATGTTCAGCTTCATGGTAAAGCAGTTGGATTTCCCTTAAATGACAATACCATCAACCGGAATGTTCATTCTCTGATTTTTCTCAGCCAAGAACAAAACTTTTCCAATTTAGGATGCTTTTTTTGCTTATCTACAATATTTTTGAATAGGAACACTTTTGATGGAACTGTTGGCTTTTTCAAGGAATTTTTTCACCAATTCTTAAAATTGTCGATTGTCAGTAAAAAAATTCCATACCTTTTGGCAATTTTTTTGTCATATATAATGCTTTTTCGTCTACTTTTAAAATTTTCTTTTTTACTTCATCTGCTATACACGTTTATTCTTCAACTACAACAACCCAAATAGCAAAATGGCTTGGCCCAATATCGGCAATCTTGCCAAGGTAAACCCAATAATAAACTAAAAATGGACGTCAAGTTTTCTCCAATATACAACACACCAAACTAAGTCCAAGATTGGACTACGTATAATAGGGGCCATGTTTTCTCCAATATTGGGAATGCAGAGATAAGGCAAACTTGATCTTATCAAGGGGACCAAGGTTTCACCAGGGTAGGAAATGCCAAGATAAGCCAATATTGGACCAATAGCAGGTGCTAAGTTTTCCTCAGTATGCCATAAGCCATTGTTGATCCTATGAATGTAGCCAAATTACTACTTATTTTTTCTAAGCTGTTTAATAGCTTTATTGTTTATTAAGAATTTACTTACTAAATGAGATTAATGTTCCTGAATTCTAATCTTATTTTTAAACTTCGATTCTTGAAGTTTAATCGCGACCGTTTATTAATTTATCAAGAAGTATTCAAAAAATCGCCGAGTTGGTAAGTTTGATTTTTCTTATATTTGTAATATTAAATTTTGGTTACCATGAAAATTATTTCCTATTTTTATGTTAGATATATTATATTTTTTACTTCCAATTGCTTTTTATGTTATTAATCATGATACTACCTAAAATTCCAAAAACCGATGTTATCTTTATACATAAAGCAACATTGATAAATTAACAGCACAAGTATTTATCTACATTTATTTATTCATACATAAATTTCTAATAAATTTATTTACAGAATATTATTCGAAAAGAACTATTGTTTCAATTTATTTGGCTTAATAGAACTTTGGAGATGCCCCTGGAATTTAGTTGTTTTTTTATTTTCAACTATGTAATTATGTGTTTAATATAACTCTACTGCGTTTATATTATCATAATATTAATAATTTCCATTTGATTTATCCATGTGCTTCTGTAAAGTTATGTTTTACATGGAGTAGGGACTAACCACTTGTTCATAAAAAACAGCGACTACAATGGTTTTCTATTTCAGTTCGGCATGAAAACATTTATAGAATAAAGATTTGATTTAGTTAAATGAACTATAAGTATAAGTAACAATTTAAGAAAAGCATCAGTGAGTTATATTTTTCGCATATCAGCATGTGATTATCTACGGATGTTTACATGTTGTTTAGATAGACAAAGCAGTTGTTCAGCAGGAAGTGCCACCCTGAAACTCGCTATACACGATGATAGGATTTTATTTTTAAATCTGCAACGAAACGAAACACAAACGAAAATGTACCATGGATCGGGTAGTATGACAGAATCAAAAAAATTCAACTAACAAGGGATAACATTTTCTTCCAACATGGGACTAGTTATTAGAAGTAAACAATAGCTTTCCGGCCGTCGCTTATCTTTTCCCATAGGGTTGTAAAGTATTCTTGAGGACACATGGGAAAATAGTATTTACTGAAACTTCCTATTTAGTTTCCGTTTTATTTGTTAATATATATATATATATATATATATATATATATATATATATATATATATATATATATATATATATATATAACAAATAATAAAAAGATTTACAGAAACCTACAGAGATTAATCGTTTTTGTGACAATCTATGAGCGTCGACTATACAAATCAAGTACAAAGAAAGCATATGAAAAATTATTAAATATTTACAAAAATAAAAAAGAGGAAATTTTGCAACGATGAATGAAGTGAAAAACTATTTATTATATCTATTATATGTGTTCATATAATGATGCATTATTAAAAAATATGCTTTCCTTAATTTTTCATTTCGTAGCATATTTTTAAGTAATACATAATTAAATAGTTTTAAGTATTCATATACACTTAAAACTATTTAATTCCCCTGTATTAAACATAAATGAAATAAATTCGTTAAATTTTTCCATTATTAATTCCATTTAATTTAAGTGATTATCATCTTACTTTGTTTTAATTAAATGGAATAAACGAGAATTTTAAATTTAATTTATACGATCCAATTTAGACTTTTTAATCTTTTATAACTACCATAGTTTAATAAATCTATAAAAGATTTTAAGAATTACTTTTACTTTGAAATATTCCTTACAGAGAACTTTTATAATTGATTCAGGTTTTCTCGTTTAACGTTAATAATTGACTCAGGTCAAACGTTTATTACTGACTCAGGAATATCTTAAAAATGATTCAAGAGTGATGTAAAATATATCAGAAAATAAAAACTTGATGGTAGATATTACAAGTAGACAAATGAGTGAAGCAATAAATACTAAAAAGATTCGTCAAGTCGTAAAACTGACTGAAAAACTCTTTTAACTCTTGAATTTTTTTTTCAATTTGCAAGGCATAAATTTTAAGCCAACAGCAATAAATGGTGAAAAATGGACCCCTTAAAAGTAACCTCCCCTTCTAGAGAGGCTTACCATACACTGGTAAGCAGCACAATATGTTTCGTGTGTGTGTTTAATTAGTTTCTATCCCCTGAACAAATCCAAACGCAAAATTCTATCGTGTATGGTGGGCCTAAGAAAGGGATTGTGATTACATGTAATGATATATCTCTAATTCGTCAGGAGACTTAAAAAAAATTTCATGAAGAATA
Source organism: Latrodectus hesperus (assembly GCA_037975125.1). NCBI lineage: Eukaryota > Metazoa > Arthropoda > Arachnida > Araneae > Theridiidae > Latrodectus > Latrodectus hesperus. Next base: position 28,046 of record JAJQOW010001755.1, on the reverse strand, counting down.
AGTACAATGTTCAACTATAAGTAAATATTCAAGTGAAGAATGAATTATAAGCCATGTTAATTCTCAACCGGCTCTATTCTTTTGTTTTGCTCTCCAAATTCAGTTGCGTCCATTCCATTCTAATAAAGATTTTTATGTATAATATGTTCAAATCTTTATTGAAATGCAAATATTTTAACGGATTATTATTTTATTAGATTTTTGTGCAGATTCTAAAATGAAATTAAAATGTTGATACTTTACAATATTTCTAATGGAAGTAATTTTGAAATTACATACTGAAAAATCAACTTTATAAGATTTTTACTAAGTTTAAACCCTTTGCAAAATAAAGTTACGAAATTTGAAAAAAAAAAATTCATATATTTTATAAAATCACTAATTTAACAGATAAGGATTGTTAATGAAAATTGATAGTTTAGTAGGAGCAGTTTATTTGGATCCCGTTATCAAATCTTGCTTTCATGTCACAAAAGTACAGGCGGTGCAGCATTTAAAGAATATTTGGAATAAATTACAATTTTTGGAAAAATTCAATTTAATCGTAAACAAGGAAGCACAATCTTTTTATTGAAAGCCATGAAAATGAAGACGATTTAGACTGCTTTTAAAAAGTAAAGAATTGACAATAAAACACATAAATCTTCTATTTCTAATTCAAGAATGACATTGAGTTCATTTTAAATAATTTTAACAATGAACAAAAACTCGATATTCATATTTATAATATTTTATATTTCTGGGAAAAGAATTATCTTGATTAAGATGACAAGTGTGGTTTTGGCATCTCCAGCTATACATGCACAAATTAGTTTGTAGAACGTTTTAAAGTTTGAAATTTACTCTCGAGACAATCGAAGTAATCTCTGCGAAACCACACATCTTAGATGTTTCAACACACACACAATTAAGCGCAATTTTCATATTAAGTAAATAAACACACAAACATTTTTTTACATAATTTTTGAAAGCCAAGTGCACTATGTGAGTGACAAGCAATGAAAATTCGCATAATCGAAATAATCATGAATTTTATGCCAAATGGGATTTTCACAATGGACAACAATGCCAATGCTCACCGCTCTTATAGAACATACTGGTTAATTGTACCAATTAAAAAAAATCAAGCCACCCAACTTGTCTAGTGGTCAGCGTGCCTGACTGCGGATGAGGAGGTCCTGGGTTCGAATCCTGGTTCGGGCATGGATGTACTTTCTCTCTCTATCTATCCTGTCTTTGTCCTTTCCTTGTATGAATGAGGTGTGAATAGTTGCCTACCCTATAAACGGGTACCTATGGCATGTGTGTAGAGCAAAGTCGTACTTTCATCTTCATGGTGCTCTGATTAAAACGAAAGACGCTCCCAATTGACTTAAATTCGCATAGCCAAGGCATAGCGAGCTTGGCTTGTCCAAGTGTCATTAGTAACAACAACAAAAAAGTCAATCTAATTTTCATTTTCATTCTTTCATTTTTTTTTATTTATGATAAATTGATTGATATATTTAGTACAAATAAGCATACACATAGAATAAAATTATTCTATCGGAACTGAACATACTGGCGTTCAAAATTAAGAGAACTTTCAGATTTGTTCAATTATCTTCACACAAAACTACCAGACCAATTTTATTGAAATTTGATAAGTACATAGATTGAAACGTTATAACACAAATAAATATGCAACAGTTATAAAAACACACGCATGATCATGCGCAATACTCATTGGAGTCGGAAGGCATGCAGCACCGGTTGATTAACAAGAAAATGGGTTAATAGGCATATAGTCACCTCTTACAAATACACAGGCTTCGCAGTGTGATTTCATTATTGAAATAAGGCAGTTTATGATTTCCTGTAGTAATTGGTTCCACTTGTTTTCAGCTGAATGGCTCTCGAAAAAAGGGCTGCAATTGACTTCTTTAGAACATCTCAGGTATGGACAGGATTGAAGTCAAGAGATCTGTTAGGCCAATCCATCTGACGAACAGCCTCCCTTTCCAGAAATTAGTCAACCAGAAGAGTACTATGTGGCTTTACGTTATCACCCATTAAAATGAATTCAACGCCAATTGTTTCCCTGAAAAGGCAAGCATAGGACTTCAAGACCTTATTCCTATATCTCAAAGCATTCACACTGTTTTTGTTAAAGACATGGAGGGATGTGTGTCCATTTAACATAATCCCTGAACATATCATTATACCTCCGTTGGCATAATGGTCGATTTCGTGACCATTAGAAAGCAAGTAACAGTCTTGATTCTCACCATATGAACGCACGGCAGGAATCGGTTGTTAGGCTGAACCGAGACTCATCAGGGAAGAAAAGGGCAGCTCATCGATCCATACTCCAATCTCTATACTGTCTGCACAACACTAAACGGGCTCTCATGTGCGTAGAAGAGGGGCGCTAATTCCAGGACTTCGTGCAAACAACCTTTTTTTTAAGAAGTCTTCTGGAAATAGCCACCCTTGAAACTAGAGTTCTTGTGGCCACATACACATCAGGAGAGAACTGGGAAGTTGTAGCTTCCCTGTTACGTCTTGCTAGAATAGAAAAATGGCGACCATCTCCGTCGTCGTGACTTTTGAACGACCTAATCCAGGCTTTCTTTCTACCGATTCGGCCTCTTGGAATTGTTTCCATAAATTTCATACGACACTGGGTGTTAAATTGAACTTTACAAATATGGACTTGAGACTGGTCTGCTTCGAGGCTTTCCACAAACTGCCCTCATTCCATCATCTAAACGTTAGTGATTACCCATTCTTACAGTTACAATTTGAATTCAATCGATTACTGTAAAAAGCATCAAGTAATTCGGTGAGGTGTGCTTGCAAAACGAAAAACGTGTTTCGAAACGTACTCTTATAAAGACTGTTCCTCTTCCACCCATACATACGTGTACGCTTACATATTCGACGTACATGATTTGCATCTTTGTCTCGAAGAAATGGTTTTACACTTCATTCAGTTGAAGAAATTCGACAAAATATGCAAATTCTCTTAATTTTGGAATACCAAGAAATTTTGGTTGAATCGGGGGAAAAAAAAAAACTGCGGTTGGAACCCCAGGAGAAAATTGTATAAAATATATATTCGACCTACAAGTTGGATGCTTATTCCCAAAGGGTAAACATTAATACAGTTTTTCACATCACTGAACAGAACAAATGGCTGAAGCAGATTCGATGATCTTCAGGAAAACATCAGAGCTGAAACAGATATTCCTTGCATCAAGAATTGCAGAATAATTTGATATTGAGCATGAGCATAGGCGTCACGGTAACATTGGAGATAGGGGAGGCGGTATTAATACTGCATATTAAATTGTTCTTTCTCATGGCAGACAACGTTTTTTACAGACGCCATGGTCAAAAATTCTTTTTGCATTGTTCTGCAATATAGCGTACAATTTATCTTTGATTACTATGCTTTCATAAATCTTTGAGTGTTACATATTGTGCTTCTTTAGTATGAATTTCAAATCAACTATTTGATTTTTTTCGGAATTACGTCACGACAAAAAGTCTACTTAAATTATCGCACTAATGTACAAGATGAAATAGTAATATAATCTTTTTCGTACTATCGACATTCCAACAAGGAATTACTAGTAGTTAAAACTATTATTTTAATAGCATTGAAAAAAGTTTGACTTCATTGCTTGATAATTTCAGAAATAAGGAATTTCCAAGCATTAAGTATCAATTTTCATTTTCTCTTAAGCTATATACTAAATGTTGCGGCCCGTGAATGCTATCGTGTTTGTATCAATATAAAGAGAAAACTATTATCCATCTTCTATTCAAAAAATATGGGAAGAGAGCCCCACACTGCAGAAAAATGTTTAGGTCCTCAAGAAGTTTTCAATTCGGTTACAATTTGCATGCATGTACATATTTATAATTTTAAAGTAGTTCATTACCTATAAGTTAATAATTCTTATTAATTAAAATATGCTTAACTAGAAAGGATGCAATATAAATCTCCTTTCAAAATTATGCAAATTTAATTACTTTTATGAGTTTATGAATAAGTATATCGTTAAGGATTTAAAATAAAATACAACAAATAAAGTCTAACAATACTGTCAGACAATTTTTAAGATTTTTTTTTCTTTTTCAGAAATCTTATTTTTTCCACCACCATTTTCAAACTTTGCTGTCGTTTGGAAAGAAATAATCAGTAAAATAGAAATAATTAAAAATTTTAGAAATATATTTCAAAAAGTTTATTAACAAAAAGCAATTTAGAAATGGTTTAAAATGAGCATAATATAAGTAACAAAGTTTAGAAACAACTTGGAGAGTTAAATTTTTTTATCAAATCTTTTTAATTCTAGAAAAATTCAATTAAAAAGCACTCAAATACTAATGTTCTGTTGCAACTATATGTCTATAGAGGGCGCACTGCACGAAAATCTTTGTTTTCAAACAGAATAAGATTCTGCGCCGAGCGATGTAGATGTTTTTTGTTCTATGTTTTGTTCTTTTTCCATGTCTTGTCCTGTTTTAAGTATGTCCTATGTTAATAAAGAAATTAAAAACCTGCTCAAGGTAAGCTTATTTAGAATTTGAATTTATTATTAAGATGAATTGAGAAACATGATTAGCAATAAGAGAAGTTTTATTAGAAAAATATAACATGGTGCCGAAACCCGGGAAACTAGCCTTTAGAATTTAGATTATGATTTTGTATTTAATGTAAATAAATAACAGAATACAGCAGTATTTGATTTCATTATTTGTTTTTTGGCTTGTATGAAAATATATTTAATTATTTTATTGTTTGCTCAATATATTTGAAATTAAATATGTCGGTCGATTCGAACGAAACAGCGGTTGCTTTGAATCTTGATAAATTGAAAAGAAAACGCTCAACAATTAGAGGTTTGTTAACAAGAATATTAAATAAGGTTAATGAGCAGCTGGAATTAGAAATTGTTGATAAAGCGACTCTAAACGAACTTTTACAACAATTATGCGAAAAGTCAGAGCTAATTTATGAATTAGACCTAGAAATTGAAAATTATATCAATGATTTAGATCTGCTAGAATCGGAAATAATTTCGAGTCAGGAAATTAGAGAAAAGATAATTTCTACTAAATCGAAAATAAATACTTATTTGAAATCGGAACCGAAACTATTAGGAGTAGCTAATGTACCCGTAACATCGAAAAACGAAATTAATGTAAGACTACCAAAATTAACTATAGAACCATTTTATGGTAAATACGAAAATTGGCAAGAATTTTGGAGTCAGTTTGAGGGATCGATACATGAAAATAAGAATTTGTCAAGTACGGATAAATTTAGCTACTTAAAATCGTTTTTGAAAGGTGAAGCTTTAGTTTCGATTCAGGGTTTGACTTTAACAGAAAATAATTATTATACTGCTGTAGAGTTACTAAAGAAAAGATATGGGCAAAAAGATATCATTGTTAGAGCTCATATAAATGTGTTGTTAAATATGCGTCCTGTAAAATCATGCGGCCAGTTGAAAGAATTACGCCAGCTGTGCGATACATGTTATGTTCAAGTTCGCTCACTTGAAACCGCTGGAATACAATTGAATAATTATGGTAGCCTGTTATTTCCTATCTTATTAAAATTGTTGCCAGAAAATATAGTTTTAGAATACAATAGATATAATAAAAATGATGATTGGGATTGTTTAAAACTTTTAGAATTTTTGAGAAATGAAATCGAAAATAGGGAAAAAACAATTTTATTTCGTGATACGAATGAAGTGAAAGACCAGTCGCACTCAAAGGGATACCCGAAGTATTTCGCAGCGAAAGGTCATAATTCTTTTCACCCCACACAAAAATACAAACAACAAAATGCGACGGCGCTGGCGTTAAATGTCGGAACCGCAGAAAAGGAGGGGGAATGCGAATTTTGCGAGAGTGACACTCCAAATAAACATAGTAGTAAAGAATGTCTTAAGTCTATTCTCGAGAGGAAAAACGCCTTAAAACAGAAGGGGAAATGTTTTTTATGTTTTAAACGAAACCACACTGCGTATAACTGTTTTTCGAAAATGCGATGTAATAGTTGTAAGGGGAAACATAATAGTTTATTACATGAATATATTAATAAAATTGATGTGAAATCGGATACTGCTGTCACTTCTGTTTCAGAAGAGGACACAATTAATAATATTTATTTGCAAACCGCAACTGTAAATATTGTAGGAAATAATAGAAATAAGAAATTTCGATGTTTGATAGATAATGGTAGTTGCCGATCTTTTATCCTTGAGCGGGTTTCTAAAGAGTTAAATTTAAAAATAGTAGGACAAGAAGAGTTAAAAATTTATACGTTTGGTTCTACTGAACCAGTTATAGAAAAAAGAAATAAAGTGAGAGTTGAAATAAATTGTCCCTTTATGCGAAAACACTTAGTTATCGAAGCTTTAGAAACACCGAATATTAGCAATGCTCATATAAGTGCACCTGCAAAAGATATAATTATACAGTGTAAGAAAAACAGAATAAAAATAGCGGATCAAAGCTTCAATGAACGGCATTTACAGCTTTCTCTGTTAATAGGCAGTGATTATTACTGGAAAATTGTGACTGGTAAAGTTCGTAGATTGTCAGGAACTTTAGTTGCATGTCAAACAATGTTCGGCTGGACGATTAATGGTTCAGTTGCTACATCAAATAGGATGATCACACAGCAATCTGCTAACGTTATGAAAGTAGCTGTTCATACAATAGGAAGCAATCTAGATGTTGAATCTAACATGATATTGCGTAAATTTTGGGAGATCGAATCAATTGGAATTAAAAACGAAAGTAATAATACTGATAAGGAAAACGAAATTTTAAATCAGTTTAAAAAATCCATTAGTTTAAAAGATAACCGTTATCAAGTTAAACTACCCTTTAACGAAAAGGTTGAGGAGTTGAAAGACAACTATGAAATAGCTTTTAACAGACTAAATAGTTTAACTAAGAAATTTAAGAAAAATCCAGAATTCTTCAAAAGATATCAAACAATTATCGATGGTTACCTTGAAAGAGGAATAGCAGAAGAAGTTTCTGATAATCCCAAGAAAATATCATTTTATCTCCCACATCAAGGAGTACTTAGAGAAGATAAGGTTACAACAAAACTCCGCGTGGTATTTGATGCCTCTGCTCATGCCACAAATTCCCTTTCATTAAATGAATGCTTAGATGCTGGACCAAATCTTAATCCAGAATTATTAGGAATATTAATTAACTTTCGACAACATAGAATTGCGTTTACAGCGGACATTGAAGAAGCGTTTTTGCAGATTTTACTTTCACCTGAAGATCGAGATGCAGTTCGATTTCTTTGGTTAAACGGGGAATTAGAAAAAGAATATAAAGTTCTCAGAATGACTCGAGTTATTTTTGGAGCAACTTGTAGCCCATTTTTGTTAGCAGCTACACTTAAGCATCATGCTGAAAGTTTCAGAGATAATTATCCAGTTGTTAGTGATTTAATTGAAAATTGTATGTATGTTGACGATTTAATAAGTGGTGCAGACAGTGAAAAAGAAGCCATAGAAATTAAACAAGACATGAAAAAGGTTTTGCAAAAGGCTAGTTTTAACATGAGAAAATGGAAAACAAACTGTGTTTCCTTACAGCAGAAATGGGACGAAGAAGAAAACCCTGGTCTGGTGCCATTAGCAGATTGTAGCAAGGTCTTAGGATATTATTGGGATAGTAGAAAAGATACATTAAAGATTCCAGTACCAGAGGTTACCATACTGAATCCAGATGAAGAAATTACAAAGAGATTTATATTAAAAGTAATTGGTAAACTCTATGATCCTATAGGATTTATTAATCCATTTACTGTTACGTGTAAAATCCTTGTTCAGGAATACTGGATTACTGGATATGAGTGGGATAAACCATTACCATCAGACATTCAAAAAAGATTTAAAAGGTGGTGTGAGGATTTAACTAATTTAAAGGAAATTCAAATCGAAAGACATTACTTTAAAAGTAACAGCATTAAGGGAATATCTGACATTCAATTGCATTGTTTCAGCGATAGTAGTATTAAAGCTTATGGTGCTGTCGTTTATATTAGGTTTATTGAGAATAATGAAATAAAAACTACATTTGTTTCATCAAAATCTAGAGTTGTTCCCTTGAAAAAGATTACTCTTCCGCGTTTAGAGTTAATGGGTGCTGTAATAGGTTGTAGGTTAATGAAATATATCTTGCATAAAATTAATTTGGAAGTAAATAACTGCTTTTATTGGACTGATTCTACGATAGTACTTCATTGGGTGAAAGGCGATGCTAAAAGATGGAAACCATTTGTTTGCAACCGAATAATTGAAATTCAAGGCATCACTGATCCCTCATCATGGAGCTACTGTCCAGGGGAAGAAAATCCTGCTGATGTTTTAACGAGAGGTGAAAATTCTTTAAGGTTGAAAGAAAATCGAGCATGGTTCAATGGACCTTATTGGCTTTCTGAGGAACGTAACCATTGGCCTATAGCATATCCAGACCCAGAAATGAAGATAGCTGAAGAGGAAAAGAAGAAGAAAAAATGCATAATTTTACAAGCTATTTGTATTGAGTCAAATACTAAGGACTTATTGGAGATATGTAAAATTAATAATTTTACAAAATTACTTAGAGTTACTGCGTGGATCAAAAGATTTATTTTTAACTTGAAAAATAAAGGGAATAAAAAAGGACCACTGTCAGTTGAAGAGTTGAATGATTCCGAAATTTACTGGATTAAAAGAACTCAAGAGAAAGAATTTTCTACAGAAATAAAAAGTTTAAATTCTAACCAAAAGTTACCAGTTTCTTCAAAAATAGCCTTGTACAAACCATTTCTTGATAATAATGGACTGATTAGAATAGGTGGGCGATTACAGTTTTCAGACTTGAGTTATGAACAAAAACATCCTTTGTTGCTGCCTGGTAAGGACGAGTTCACTGAATTAATTATTCGCAGATGTCACGAAATCACTGGGCACGCTGGGTTATCAGAGACACTATCAGAAATGAGAGAAAGGTTTTTCATCCCTAAAGGCAGGCAAAGAGTAAAATCTTTAATATTCAAGTGCAATTTATGTAGGAAATTCAGAGCGAAGCCTGCTACTGAAGAGATGTCTTGTTTGCCCCCAGATCGTGTGAGGGAAGCATTTCCATTCGAAATAACTGGATTAGATTATTTAGGTCCTCTGTACATATTCGAAAATTCAGAAACGAAGAAATCATATATTTTGCTATTTACTTGCGCAGTAACACGTGCTATACATTTAGAGCTGACAACTGATATGTCAGTACCGTCATTTTTGAGAGCATTTAAAAAATTTATATCCCGTCGAGGACTATATAAAACAATATATTCAGATAATGCGAAAGCTTTCATTAAAGTGAAAAGAGATTTTAATCTTTTAAATGAAACTTTAAGCAAAGAAGAATGCGGAAATTATTTTAGTGAACGAAGAATAACTTGGAAAAACATCGTAGAAAAGGCAGCTTGGTGGGGAGGATTTTGGGAGAGACTTGTTCGCTCTGTGAAGACCTCCCTCAAGAAAATTTTAGGAAAAACATCTCTAAATTATTTAGAGCTTGAAACCACGGTTGTAGAAGTTGAAGCCATTTTGAACTCTAGACCACTAACTTATATAGATGAAGAAAATGAGTCAGTGATTCTCACGCCTGCTCACTTCCTGATAGGTAGACGAATATTGACTCTTCCTGGACAATCCGTACTACCCCTTTCAACGAAAGATGTCCTCACCAGAAAATATAAGCATCAACAAAAAATAGTGACTGCCTTTTGGAACAGATGGAAAAAATCCTATCTTTTGGAATTAAGGTCTGCTCATCAATCCACCTTGAGAAAGAAAAATCCTATTTTAATAAAGAAGGACTCAATTGTTCTAATTCACGAGGATAAAGTGCCAAAGCTTATGTGGAAGTGTGGTATCGTCACAGACGTTCATGTTGGCAGAGATGGAAAGACACGCTCCTGTACAGTGAGACTTCCGTCAAGGACTCTTTTGAAACGTCCAATTCAGTTGCTGTATCCAATCGAACTTTATGAAAATTGAACTTTATGATACATTTAGTAGCATTGTTTAACTTTATATTTTCTTTTTCTTTTACAGAATTGTAGCAGAATTGCTGCTGAAATAATGAGTAGCTTTATAATTACTGTAAGCAGTATATGTATGTATCTTTATTTAGGTTTGATTTTTGATATTGAAATTAACTTTAAAAATTAATATGTAAAGCTAATATATATATTGATTTTTACATTATTATGTTGTTACAAAGGCATATGCTATTATTACTAGAACATAGTATTATTATATGATTATTATTAAGTATTGGTCTTATTGTTTTGAAAATCTGTGAATTAACTTAGTATTAATTTAGACTCTACTCTTGATGAACTTTTTAAGTTCATCGGGGGGAGGATGTTGCAACTATATGTCTATAGAGGGCGCACTGCACGAAAATCTTTGTTTTCAAACAGAATAAGATTCTGCGCCGAGCGATGTAGATGTTTTTTGTTCTATGTTTTGTTCTTTTTCCATGTCTTGTCCTGTTTTAAGTATGTCCTATGTTAATAAAGAAATTAAAAACCTGCTCAAGGTAAGCTTATTTAGAATTTGAATTTATTATTAAGATGAATTGAGAAACATGATTAGCAATAAGAGAAGTTTTATTAGAAAAATATAACATGTTCTCCTCAAATATAGAAAAATAATAATATTAAATAATCTAAGGCACATAAAAGAGAATAGCAATATAAAAATCAGATCATTCAAAGGAAATTAAAAATTCCATTAATCCATTTTAAGTAATTATTGATTAAAAGAGAAATTTGTGACAAATGCTTGTTCGAGCTGATTTGTTTATCGCACAATGGTCATTTTTTGCACACAAGGAATTAGATTAGGAGCTATAAGTAGATCGAAAATCACTACAAACATCCCTAAGATCGGTATCAAAACTACCACTGCTGAACTAAAAGATATAGCATTAATCATTCACTGTTAGTTTGACACTTTATGAATATGGCCGTAAATTAAACTAGATATGACATGGATTGTTTTATCAATCAATTTCAAAAAGAGAAAATCTTATCATCCAAACTATGATTGATCTCATTTATTCTAATTAAGTATTAAAGTACCTCAAACAACAGATTGTATTAATAGTTTATATCAACACATAAATATGTAAATTGTTTTATTCTGTACATTACAAAGAAAAAATTTTCTCTCTAATCACTTTAAAATAACATGACATATTTTATAACTTTATTTATTGCTTTAATATATATATATATATATATATATAATCGATGTACTTTCAGCTTCGTGTGCTCTGATTAAACAAAAGACGCACCCTATTGACTTAAACGTTAAATTCACAAAGCCAAGGCATAGCGAGCGTGGCTTGTCCAAGTGTCATAAGTAACAACAACATATATATATATATAATTCTTGTACAAGCTTTATTAAAAAAAGGATAACATTTTTTTATGCTTCAATTTATTTGAATAAATGCTGATGACAGAAAATTATGAAATGTTATTTATTGAATGAAATGTAAATCATATGAGTAAATTAAACATAAAAATGCACTAGTTTTTTTTTATTACTTCTACTATAAAAGACCTCATACAATATTTATTATATCTATAATGTTTGTGATTCAACAGTAAAAAATATTAAAGAAATAGAAATGAATAAAATAACTTTTTTAATTTTTTATATTTTACATTTAAGACCTTTTTATGAAATTATTGTTCAGAATGTCTTAAAGTTAAAAAAAAAAATTAATTTTTATATGTTATATTATTTAATTATAAGACATTTAATAATATATTATCAGACAATGGATGCTATTTATGTAAAAAATATGTAATAAAATAAACATTTTTAAAACTCAAAAATACAATTAAATAAAATCTTAAATAATTCAAATGTTTATTATTTAAGCTAGAAATAGTTCTTAGAATATTATGCTAATAATTGAGGATAAAAAAGCAAAATGAAACAAACCAAAATTTTTATGAGCAAGCAACAATTTTTCAAGAAAAAGAATCTTGGAAAAAATTGCTGTTGTTCTTAATCTCCCATCTGCTCTGATGGAGTCAGACCAGATGAATGAAATTGTTGACATTAATAAAGTCTGATACAAGAAGTGGACAATTGTGGATATTCTCCCACTCAAACATTATATTAAGTGTCTATATTTTATTCATTTAAAAAATGTCATGAATTGAATGATGAGTAGCATACAAAATTACTTTTGCAAATGTATATAAATTCTTAAAATCAGTAAATTACTGAAAAGACATTTTAAATCAAGAACATTTTCTTGATTTATTTCATTATAAATTTTGCTTAATTTCATTATAAATTTTTATATACTTTTAAATAAATATTTCAAATTTATTTAAGTCTCCTAATCTCACAATTTAGTTTGAAAAAACTTATTTTTACAAATGAAAAATCAAACACATGATATTGATTTCAAAATTAAAATTCTCTAAATAATAACTATTGGTCGACACAACAAATGAAAAAATAAAATTTAATATCCTGCTTAGTAAATAATAAGCACTGATACTTTCAAGATAAATTTTTAAGGCTTCAGCACATAAATTACAAATGCTTAAATTTTTGTGTAAAAACACAAAAATTCCAAACAAATAAGTAAATAAAATAATAATTTAAACATTTTTTAATTATTACATTTTTACTTTTGAACGATATTTCCAAACTTAAATAAACAAAATAGTATAAGATTAATAATAAAAAAAACATAATTTTAAGTTCAATATTTTGAAAAATGATATTGAGAGGTGTGTGAATATTTATCTGATTTCAATAACAATTAACTTATGTGACAATAAAAAAACAGCATGATTCATTGAAGCACTAAGTAGAAATAGTTGATTGGAAAACTTTTGTGTAAACACTTTAAAAGTAAACTTACAATTAGATAAATTATATATTTGGCCACTCAATAGTTTTTTCAAATTTTTCTCCAGTTTTAGTATAAATAATTCTTTTTCTCCCTGGAAAAGCAGTAACACCATCAAAAAATGTATCTGTTTCAGGATTAAATGCAGGAGTATCTGGCATGATATGCAAATTAGGAGCAAGTTTATCACTATCGCGTAGAAGAGCATCATAATGTAAACAACCATCTACAGGAGTATTAAAATATTCAACAAGATCCTCAACGGTTTTCATTTTATGAAGGCATGAATTTGGAATATTCTTCTTGAATGTCTGTATGGACTTTGTGAGAACCTACATAAAAATACAAATTATTGAGGTAATCAGAACAGGTTTCAAAATATAAAATTAAAGAAAAAAAATTGACTATAACATGTTTTATGACTTTAATACATATGTTTAGAAACTAAAATTTATAAATCATTGAAAGCAAGATGAGAATTTTAAATATTATTGCATGGTTTCTTTTTTTAATATAAAAAAGTGGTAATTTTTATTTACTTATTAAACTTTGTAAAAGGAGCTTTGTTTATATTTATAAGCATTAATTATTTTTACAATCATTCTTCTTACAAAAAAGAAAGAAAAATTCTTTATTTACTTTAATGCACCTTGAAAAAACTATTCTATATATTTCTTACTAAAACAGCTACACATTTTAAATGTTAATTGATGTTGAACATGAATAAAATATGCTTTGTTTAAATATCAGAAAAGTTGGTAATTGCTCTACTAAATATATTGTTATAATATTATTGCGAAAAAATTCTAGTAGAAAAAAACAGTCTAAACATAATTACAGTAAGTTTATTTTAAGAATTTAATGAAACTTTCCAACATATGCATATGAAATTTACTATCCTGAAATTGAATAACATTACCATCTCTTTGTAAAGCAAACAATGACTGATGAAAACTTAAAATCAGGTGGTATATATATAGCCCAGTATTTTGTTCTGCAGGGATTTATAAATATGATGAGGCAGATTCCTAGATTAGGAATTGGAAGATCAGGTGACTTACTCTCCAGAAAGAAATAAACATAATTAAGAAACCACTCCTAAGCAAAGCAAAGTGAACTGTTACAATGGATTTCTGGTGTATACCTTTCAAATTTCTATTAGTAATGACTAACAATTAAGCCTCCATGTTTTATCAAAATTTATAATTCATATCTGCAATATAGAAAGGGATTTATCTTAAAAATATTATTTGTTTATAGTAAAATTTTTAATTCCCCAAATTTAATGCAGATTTGTCATTGTTTTTTGCAAAATTTGTAGCAAAAACATATTTATTTGAGCTATTATGAAAACACAGTATTTATTTTTGAGGCACCATTTTTACAAAATTATAAGTTTTTGCTTGATAAAATAAAATTTATAAATCAATGAGAATGTTTAACATAATATAGAAAACTAAAAATCTATTTGATAACTAATAATTAACAAGCTGGAATAAAGATAGAGATTGGAAGCATCTCATTTACTTGAGAAAAACCATTAAAAAAATCAACTATTAAATTTAAATAGCAAATTAAAATTAGATTTTTGTCATACATTTTAAATAATTAAAATATTTAAAATGTTAAGCGTTAAATAATTAAAATATTTAAAATGTTAAGCGTAAATGTGCAATTTGCACATGGAAAGATACAAAACACGAAAAAAATTATTTTAAACAAGAATGTTAATAAAAATATTCAAAGTTACATTATTTTGGCACTTCTCTAAAAAGAAAAAATTAATATATTATTATTCTCAAAATTTCCATGCTTAAAGACTTTGAAATTGCAGCATCAAGATGTTATTTCCACAGCTTTATTTCTCAGCAGATATAAATATAAAATTTTAAACACACTAGCATCATTTAACTTTCCCTATTTATTTGATTATTTATTAAAGCTATTAATTATTGAATTCATAAAATGCTAAATAAATTTTGCAAATCTATGCACAAAAAGAAAAGAACATCAATTTTTTTTTCTTTTTAAATAATGAAAATGCAGATAAAATTATATCAGTACTATGAATATTATCATAATTTAATTTATAAATTTATAAAAAGCTTTTTTTTTAATGTTTGAGATATTGGAAAAATAGAAGTGGCCTATCTGATTTATCCAATTCCAAACACTACACTTTTCGGTTTCTATTTGAATACAATATTTAATGTTACTCTTTACATTTAATTGCATTCTTTAATAATGCAAGGAAAAAAATTACTTTAAATTTCAGCAATGGATCAGACAATGGTTGGTTTTTCCACTCTCCCTTTAATTCATTTCCAAACAGTTTCTTACATATTTTATGAAGCTGCTCTTCAACATTATCTGGTGGCTGATATGATATCTGCTCCTTCGCAAAACTGAAAATTGAATATTCTATTAAACTCCATACTATTAATATGTAACTGGCGACATACTAATTTGTATCATAAATAAATTGATAATACACAATTAAAAATTATTTCAAACAAATGATAAATTAAAAAAACAGCATAATATGCAAATATACACACACACATATATATAGACAATTAAATATATACATAGAAAGGTAAGATGTTTTTATATTTTTATAATGAGATTTTGTAAAGATGTATCTTATAGCAGTAGATTGTTCCTGTATGTCAAGATATGGTCTGTATTTTTCTAAAAGTTTTATTTCCTTTCTTTGTATTATACACATGTGTAAGTGTGTAGTATTTTGAAATAACTCAATGTATTTTTGAAGCTGTGTTTTAACTTGCAGGAATAATACAAGTAGGGTGAGTAGTATTTAAATTCTTTCAGTTAAAATAGTTGAAATGCATAATATTTTTGTGTATTATTAAGTTGTTCTTGTTTGTTCTTTTTCAATATTAAATGTGTTTGATGTAATATTTGGTTGTATCATTCCCTGCATTGTAATTGTTAATTCAAATTATTTCTTTGTTTAAAATAATCTTTAAATCATTTAAAAAAGATTAATTATTCATTGTTGTGCAGGAATTAAAATAAATAGTTTCAAGTGAAATAAAAGTGTTAACCCTTTGATATACAATGATGAATCAGACTTTTCAATCATTTCATATGTTACTTTAGATTTTGATGAATATTACTCACCATTGTATGCCAAGAGATGAAATTCATGCATCAATCTGATAAATAAAAATTCAAATTTTATAATAAAATTCTCAGCTTCCTCTTTCTTGTTAAGTTGAGCAAATTTCGCAAGTGTGTAAGAAGCTTTAACAGAGAACATTTAAGAATACTCTATTATATATAATCTTAAACAAAATCTGAATTTACAAACAAAATAAATAAAATAATTAAAACTAAAAGATGATAATTTGTATACTACAGCAGATAGAATAAAATAGTTTATTATACATATTATAATGCAGTTTTAATTTCATTATTATAATGCAGTCTTAATTTCATTTTATGGTTAATAGGTATGCAGTCTGTCTAGCACAAGAATAGTTCCTTCCAATTTATATGTGTATGTCTGTAGTTAGAAATAAAATTTTCTTCCTTTTTTGATAGGGGAATCAAAAAGAAATGCACTTACTTTGGTGCATTGCATGTTTTGATAGTAGTTTTGGCAATTTTTTTAATGTTACTTTTGAAAAAAATATATATTAACAATACATTATTTAAATTTTATAAATAAAATTTAAAATTGATTTATACAAATTTTTTTAAACCTAATATTTTCATAACCTTTCACGATTATTAATAATTGATTTTTTAATATAATAATTAATTTCCAATGAGTATTATAACAATTAACACAAATTTTCAATAATAAAACATGTTTTATAATTAAAAATAAATTGAAAAAAAATGTTTTTTTTAACTTTTAGAATATTATTCAACAGTTTAGAAGTTCTCTAAATTATTCTCAGTAGTTTTAATATCTTCCAAAATCTTCACAGTTAATGTGAAATAAAAGGTCATCCACAGAGCCTACAAAAGTTTTAACTTTTTTCCAATAAATTTTTTCAACATTTCCTACATGTTTGCAATAAACAAGTAACTTTAATAATATCTATTTGAAGAAAAAAATTTAGATTGTCTAGATTTAAATCAGTAGTAATGATTTTTTTTATTATTTTACTTGTATTTTCAAAAAAGACCACAAAAATTTTATTGTGATTAAAATGCATTGATGAAAAGAAAGTAATAGAACTTCATGTTTCTCTTTTTTTCTCAATTAAATTATAAATTTTATAAATGATTTTCTGTGGACAGTTAATACCTACAACAGAAAACAATTCAGCTTTCCACATAGGATCATAACATTGCATTCCATTATTTAACGAATTCCTTTTCTTCCAGAATATTTTGTATGAATAGTCCTTTTAACAATCATATCATATAGTGCATTATTCACATATAATACTATTTGGTTGCAAGTTCTAAAGAATATTTTTCAACATCCCTTTTAAAGTTCTCATAGTTCATTTATCCATAATAGTTTCCACTTTTAACTAATACTCAGCATTCAAATTAAGTGCCTTTAAGAAAACTTGATATAAACCAGCATAAACAATAACAAGTAGACAACAATATATTTTTTTCACATTGATATTTGCTGTAATTCCAGAAACTGTAATCCTACAAATTTTTTAGAAGTTAATTTGCTATATAGTCAAGTTTTATCAATGTGGATAATGAGTTGACTAGTTTTCCTGTATTTTTTTTCTCTTAAATGTTTTTGTTTCAAAAGAGAGCACATGAGAGCTTTTATCTGCACATTTTTTCTAATGAAAAGTTATTAAATGCAGAACTTTGCACAATATATCTTTATTCCCAGAAAATCTGATTTTTTTTTTTCAATGCTAGTAATAATTTTCTGAGGGATGGCACTTTACTTTTTCTTTAATAAAAGTATTGCATGTTTGCTATAAGAAACACTTGTCATAGTTACCTATTTCCCAGTTTACAGACTATGTCCTTGATGGTGTTTAGTATGTAACTTTAATCATGGTAATGAATCCATTGCTGAAACATCATTTCTTAGTTTTTATTGTATCTTTAAAAACTCCTCTAAGTTTTGTAGCCCTTTTCAAATCTTGCAAAAATGGAATCAACAGATTTTGATTAAATTTAGAACAAAACTCTGAATTTTGATTACAATTTTTTTTTTTTAAACAGAAAGTCTTTTGGACATTTTAAAAAATTAGGAATATTATTTAAAAATTTAGAAAGAATAAAAATAATTAATTAAACAATAACATACTATATTTTAAATTACTTCAAATCTAGAAATAACATAAAGCATTGGGAGTATTTTAGGTTTTAGTACAACCTTAAATATTGTCAATTCATTCCATTTTTAACAGCTATTTGAAATGGTCTGCTATAGTCACTTTAGCAACCACCATTAACTAGACTGTTAATCAAGAGCTATTCTTATATTAGATGCAGTATAAATTCTATATAAACTAAAATATTTCCTAGAAAAAATTATCAATTTTATAGACTTTTTAATAACTTAAATTTTATACACATAAAATTGTTCAATAAATTATGTAAATAAAAATTAAAAATACAAACCCTCTTGCTTTAATAGATTGTGCAATAGATGTTATTTTCTTTTTCGGCCCGATTCCATAATAATTAGGATCTTCTAAATCTTCTGGGCGCCTATATTTTCTAGCTTTGGTAATCATTCGAGCTCCCTATAAAAAAAACCCTAATTTAATATAAGTGTTTACAATAATTAATAAAAATCCTTTGATTATCATAAATTTCCCCAAAAAGAATTATTGCTAATTTTCTATTCAAAAATCATTATAAATTTATAGATAAATCATGTTTTAATATTTATGTTCGCTAAAGTGAAGAGATGGGTACGGAGGGTAAAATGCGCCAAGCAGGCGATAAAGTGGTGCGATAAGTTCGTCAAACTGGTTTAACGGTTCGGATTACGTATGTATGACCTATTTTTTTATTGGGTAACGTGATCGTGTGACATGCGCGTTTTGTATGTAACCCTTGAAACTATTTTAGAATAATATTTAATAATTGAGTTTCAATATTCGAATTTTGGAGTTTGTGTGTTGCTAACGATAATTAACTATGGATGAGAATGTTTTGAACTTACGTTTTTTTTTTATTTAGAGCATGATGGTAGTAAGAAAGTAAGTATATGAATTTTTAAGTTGTATGTATTGCATGTTAGTGTTAGAATGTGCCGCGTACTGATATTTTTTTTATGTAGGTGCCATTGCTCGGTATATTAAAATTCGAGTTTAAACAAAAAGTGAAATTTTTTAACGTTCGAAATTTAGTTTTACTGCCCGGTTGGCACTGCAGTAGGTAGCGCTACACTGATGTTTTTTTTAAGGTGGGCGCCATTGCTCGGTATATTTAAAATTCGAGTTTAAACAAAAAGTGAAATTTTTTAACGTTCGAAATTTAGTTTTAGTGTCCGGTTGGCGCTGCAGTAGGTAGCACTACACTGATGTTTTTTTAAGGTGGGCGCCATTGCTCGGTATATTTAAAATCAAGTGATAAAAATTTCCTTTCTATCAGAATTCGAATTTTAAAACTTCTACAGTATTCAATTGTAATGAAATATTCAACTTTTTAATATTTGGAATTCGAAAAAACGCGTGATTTCAAAGCTGAAGTTCGAACGCGATCGTTATTGGTTGAAATTTATCGCGCGTAGTGACGCAATTTAGGTTGGCGACAGAGCTGTAGAGCGCCTGGCGCCAAAATTTGAAATCGCGCCAATCCCGTACTCCATCTGGTAACTTTTACCTTTATGTTTAATTTTAATAATCTTGCAGAAACATTGAGAAAGAAAATTTCCTTTATTTTTTTCCTAAAGATATTTAAAATAGTTTTGTTTATTGTATTATGCAAAATTTAAAATCTTGCTGGAAAAAACTGTGAAAAAAAATTCTATTTTAATATATTTCCATTCATAAGCTAAGGAAAAATGATTTATGGAACTATAAAATAATTGTGACATTATTTAATTTTTAAAAAAATCACTCAAAAGTGACATGAATTAGAATAACTATAAATTATGCTGAATTATTAAATAAAAAATATTAACTATAATATAAATTAAATGCTTATCTTAGTTAATATTTTACATAATTATAATAAATAATAATGAAAATATTATGTATATAATATGGGAACCAAATGAGTACATAATTGTATACACTTATTACTAATATTTTTTCCTGCAAATGCGGAAAAATATTCACGAAAACTTAAAAAGAATTAAATTTTTGATTATTTTCAAATCAATTTTATCAAATTATCTTAGTGATTGTAAAAATTTATCTTTGTTTTTATTGGGAATAGTAATCAATATTGAGACATTTTTTTCTTCTATTCAACCAATCAGAATAGAAAATTAAATTCCATATTTTTATTAAAAAAGCAAATTTTTCAATTTTAAACTTTTAAAGGTAACATTCTAATAGCAAAAATTTTAAAAAAGACTTTTCCAATGTTTACTCTTGTCACACTTCATGAAGACACAGTTAGAAGTAAAGTATGCTATTTGGAGTAGAAAAAAAAAAAAAAAAAAAAACAGGTTTAAATCTGACTAATGTTAAAAAGGGTGATATAATTTGATTGGGAGCTGATAGATGTTTTCTGCTTTTTTCCCTAAATAAACCAAAATGCAATAAATATAAAAATTTTACAAGAATTTTCGAGGGTAAAGCCATTATGGAGAATTATATTTTACTAAAAAAATATTATCACATTCATATTTGTATATATATATATATATATATATATATATATATATATATATATATATATATATATATATATATATATATATATAATAGAAATATTTTAGATCACTAAATACAAAATACTGCAAAAAAATCTATATAATTTTATTAAAATCCTATCCGATATAGAAATTATATGGCATATGTTATTCACTGTCTAAAATGATGATAGATACAATGATTGTTGATTAAAATCAAACGAAGAAAGCCAGCAAAGAAAATCTTAAAAGAACTTACTTTTTTATGCAACGGATGTGAATACGCGACTGGAATTTTATATGACTGATAAACTTTGTACAAGTGTTCCTTAAGAATTCCATGAAAAGTTTTTGAAAACATGATTTACTATGAACATAAATGATAATATTTAGATATTTAACTTTATTGTTATTTCGCTCGTACATGTGCGATGTTATTCACTTGCTTCAGCTGACTTAATTTTTATTCAGCATCACTATATAGACCAAAAATAATATATACAAAACTTTTCTTATCATTAAATATTTTTAAAGGACTTGAATTAATTTATCTCACAAATAAAACGCATTCCAAAGATGACTTTTAATGAAAATTTTTTCCTCAAATATATTTGTTTGTGGAAATTACATTACTGTCTATTTTACGAGTTCGAAAATATATTACATTCTTTTTCTCGGCATTATTTTTTAAGACGCACGGGAAAAACTCTTCTGTTCCCTTGTCACATAAATATTCCATAATTCATTTAGTAGTTCTTGAGGCAAATATAGAAATTTTATGTGAATAGGAGTGTGGGTTCGATTCGCACCGTGGTCCTGGGTGTTTTCTTCGTTATTTTCTGTGGTTGTACAACTGTCATTGTGCTATTTGTCATTTGTCCTATTATTGACGAAGACTTACAAGCAGATCTCAAGAATCAAGCATACAAGTCTGAATATATGTAATACAATAAATAAATAAAATAGTAAATGTTAGAATGGATTTGTGTTAATTTACTCTTCTTTTCAAATAAACAAAATTTGAATTTAGATTATATCTTTTTTTCTTTTAAAATGTATCATGTTATATATATATATATATATATATATATATATATATATATTTGTTTAAAATGTTAAGAATGAGAGTGGTCGTTCATCTCGTCAGATTACCGTTGTCCATACGTTTGACTTTTCATGATTTTTATGTCTATTGGAAAATTATGTAGATGTCATATTTATAATAAATTCTTAATAAATATTTTTAATATCAAAGTTCTTCTCCTAACTCCTTCTCCTGCGAGTTCAATTTCTATCTCGGATTTGGATTCGTAGCGCTTTGGAATCTGTTTTGAAATTCTGTCTTGTGGTATGGAGCAAAATAAATATGTATATTTTTTTGTAAAAGAAATACTGTTAAAAAGTAAATTTAGTTTTATAAAATAAGTATATACAGCGTTATAGCACCAAATAATTGTTGAGCCTAATTTAAAATAAATAAATAAATAAACTTTTCATGGTGTAGAATGCTTATTTTTTAATGAACTGAAATGAAATAAAAATATGTTTTTTTTTTTTTTTAATTTTGAATGTGGTTAGTTTTTATTTTGGTCTGATTCTGTCCCAGTTTTTATTAGATGTTTCAGGGATACCGTTATTTATTTGAGAAGTGTAAATTTTTATGGTATCGTATTTCAATAAATATTAATTTGCAGTTTTCCTTGTTTCATAAATGTTTTTGTATCGTTAGTTTCTGAAGTTATTTTTATATTTTAAGCATTTAACCTTAAAGCCGGCGTTTTTTATATAAAATAAAATCTGAAACTACTCATATAAAATCGAGACTTTATTTTATTTATCGTGTAATAGCTACAAAATTTCTATTAGTGAATTTTTAAACTTGCGTAATCAATTCATTAATCATTACAAATATATATTTTTTAAAAATGTTTTGTTGTGTTTTTCGAAGATTCAATTATAAGAATTTATTTTTGTCACATTCTGTTCACAAAAACTACTAATCGGTGTTTTGAAATGATACTATGATAAGCCTGTATGGATTATTTGTGTTTATCTTGAATGAAGTTTGAAATATGTGTTATATTTCATTTTGAAAAATATATTGACGTTGATTTTTATTATTAGAGTTATAAAATGACAGGTAAAAATGAAAATTCTTCATATCATTAATATCAAAAACTTATTAACTTGGTTATCGTTTATAGAGAGTTATTTGCAACACAAAAAGCAAATTATTTGTAAAATAATATTATTTATTATAAATATTCTGTAGATTGAATTGTTAAAACTGCATATTTTAAAGTATGGTATTAAAAACTTTTTTCTGCTACAATTAAATTATAGTAAATGGATGATAAACTTTTGCTTTTAGTTATCTGGAAATGTGGGATTAAAACTTCATTAATTTAAAAATATGAAAGCGAAGGTTATTTTCATTTGTTACTAAATAACAGGAAATTATGACAAATATATGTTATGTGCAAAATTGATCTTGATACATATATTTTTAAAGAATATAACTTGTTTTTAAGAAAATTACTGGTAATGGAATAAAATCTCTTAAATGAGAAGATATTAAAAAATGTATAAATTAAAAAGTACACATATAAATCTGATTAAAATATTTTTGAAAAGTACAAAGTAGATTCTTATATTTTAATTTGTGAAACTTTTGGGAATTTTTTTAATATTGAAAAAAGGAATCGATCTTGAGAAAATACTGTAAAATCTGTAGCTTTCCGTACACATTTGCTGTGTTATGTATGACTAAAAAATTTGATAATAAATCATCTAAATTCTGAATTACATCAATTCTATTTTAGTTTTTGTTAAGAACAATCAATTATGTATTATGCAAAATGAATTCTGTTTGATATAATAACAGTTGTTCATTAAGACTTGAGGAAAAAATTTTAAAATTAACTTAAAATGTGAAAAAAAAATGTAAAATTTTTATTTTGCTGTATGTCATTAAATTAATGAAATATCTATATCTTTGCAATGATAGTAAGTGCTGCCAAATTGAGTAGTTTCAAAAGCCACCATATGAAAGTTTCACAATATAAGCAATCAGAACATTTTTTAAATAAAAGGTATATAGATATAAAAGAAAATAATGCAGATATTAATATGTGGAAATTGTAAATATATGAAATAAAAAGAATAAATTCATGCATGCACAAGAATGAAAAACTAAAGTACTTGAGGTTATTTAATTCTAAAAATCAGGAAAATAAGCTATATGTAATTTCAAGATAAAGCAAACTATAAATTAAAAAAACAATGTACCAAATAAAAATAATAGTTCATAAACTGTAAGAATATTAAATAATAAAATAAAGAGAACAAAGGTATAAGATCAAATGATATTCCTTGAAATCCCTTAGTCTTGGAATTGTATCTTCTGTTTCAAACTTTAGATATACAAAAATCCTATTTTCTATAACTTTTTAAAGTCATAAAAACATTTTTAAAATATTTTATCACTAACAATTTTTGGAAATGTTTAAAACATTGGGAAACTTAAAAAAAGAACTTCACCTACACTTATTAAAAGCTGATTTGAAGCTCATCTTCTGGAAAGTGTTAGTGCATAACAAACTTAAATGTATTCTTTTGAGAACTAGTTTTTCACTTTTAATCAATGATATTTTATGCCAATTAATACCAAGTTATATGCACTTTGTTCCGCTATTTATTGAGAAATAAATTAATTTAAAAACTGTACAGGAAGTTTTGTAGAAATTTATTAGCAATTCCTTAAATTATAAAGCAATTTAAAATTCTTATCCTTCCATATCTACAAATTTTTGTTCGATTTTTCCTGCTTATATGATGCAATGTTTTCACAAAATTTTTTTGTCTATATTACATAATATCCTCAAAGTATTTGAATATTCTTATTCTTAGATATGTGTTTGATGAAATATTTTTCAAAATTAATAAGAATTATCACCAAACTTACAATTTAACTTAAATATATAGTTAATTTTAATATTCACATTTTAAAAGTAAGTAAAATTTAAATGTATTTTTTGTACATTATCTTCAAGTAACAAAAAATTAAAAAAAAAAATTTAATATTAACTGTGTGAAAAGTGTTTTGTGTTTACTGATTCATTTTTTTATGTGCTAAAATGGCATCTTATGGCTACTTTCTCAATATAAAATTGCATAAAGCTTAAAAGTAAAGTAACTTTATCATCTTTGAAGTTGAAAATTATATACTTCTGTAAATATTATAGAATATAATTTGTTATCTCTAGATTGCAAAAATCATCAGTAAAAAAATTTCATGTATTACCTTTTAGAATAAAGATAAAAGTGTCAACAAATAGTTAAAATTGGTAAAATCTTAAAAATGAATATACATATGAAAACATGTTTCGAGTCTGAGAAATACTCTATTAATATTACAGAAAAATGTATATAGCAGGGAAATATATAATTATAATTTTCAAGAGAAACTGTTAATAATTAATACAAATCATTTTTAAATTTATTAATTCATTGGTTTCAATGACTTTAAAAGTAACATCCGTGGGTTGGGGACATGTCCACGTTAATCTGTGACGTCCAAAGTCCTTCCGCTGGTGTGGTGTGGTTGTGGAGAGGAGGGTGCCAGCTCAGGTGTGGCCTCGTCATCTGACTGTCGTTCAAAATTACGAGGCACCTTAAAAAGAGCAAAGTTGTACTTTCACCTTCGTGGTGCTCTATCCAAATGGAAGATGCTCCCTATTGACTTAATTCGCACTGCCAAAGACAAAAAGTGAGCTTGGCTTGTTCAAGTGTCATAGGAAAACAACAGCAAAAGTAACATGTTTTTGCGATAAAAATTTCTGTAATCAAAATTATATGTCTATGAATTAAGAAATAGTCACTGCTATAGTTGTAGACATTTTATATACAATGTCAATTAATATATCTAAGAAAATTATGAATATGTATATATTTATTATTGTATCATACTATTAGTTATATCATTAAGTTATTTTTTCATTTTATTGGAATGATATATTCACATTAATTACTTTTCATGTAAAATGATAAATTTCATCCAAAGTAAAATAAAAATGATCAAAATTTTTATAGAATTACATGATTGCTATTGACTCCTATCATCATTTTGGAAAAGGAAAAAATTATTTTCTTTAAATAAAAGCATTAGATTTATTCATGAAAAATTAAAATATTGCTTTTGGGCAAAATATGAAAATATTTTAATGATAGAAGCATTCTGTAACATTTAAAATTTCTTTGATATTCTTAAAAATTTTATAAGCAAGTTAAATATTTAGCTTATCAATTTAATAAAATTGGTATTATTTAAGATGTGTTTTATATCAATAGAATTTTTAAATTCTGTTTCCTCTTAATTACTGCAGAAAAACTAAGGATTTGAACATTCCCCTGTCTATGAAGTTTGAAGTTCTCATTTCTTGATATTTCCCTAGCAGTTAAAAGCAGCTATAGAAATAATGAAGACTTTACTTGAAAATATTTGTGTACAATTTATATTTATGAAAAAGTAGATTAAAATTGTAATAAAAATTATTTTTAATTAAGTATTTATAAATAAGTTGGGAAAAAAATCAAGCATCTGAACACACAAAATAAAGAGTTTGTAGCAATATAAAATAAACTGGAATGGGAAGTTAATGTATTTTAAGAAACTTAAAAGATACTTTAAGTTTTTCTAAATAAAAATTAGAGTTTAATTTTTATTGGTTTATTTGTTAATAAAATTTTACTATCTAATTATCTCAGAAATAAATATTTGTGAAAATATCTTGATATTAATATCTATTAAATTAAACACTACTGAGTAAAATTACTAGTTAAACGTAATTAAAATGAAACCTATGAATTTCATATGCTTTAAGATAATTTTTTATCGAATTACACAAGCAGTGATTTGATTTGTCTGTTCTCTTTATTTTTCATAATATATTTTCACTATAATAGTTATTGTGGTGGTATTTATCATTTATATATGTTTAATTATGAAATTTTTTATTGATTAAAATAATTTTGAAAAGGTATGGTGTGGATCTGAATCTAAATTTCACTTATGTCTTCTAACATAATAATTATTATTTTATTCAATTTATCTCTAATATATGTATTATGCATATATGTATAGGTTTGTTCAGCCAAAAATAAAAATATGTATTTGACAAATAAAATCTATTAAATTTTTTTTCATGTTTTTATAATCAATTTTTTAGGACTAAATCTGAAGATTTTGTTTAAAGTTTTATATTATTTCTGATTGTGGAAAAGACAATGGTAAGATTAAAATCCTTATTTTTATATTAAGAAATTATAATTGGTATTTTTTTAATAATTTTTTACATAAAGTTTCGGCGTTTTTCTTTTACTTGCCCATAATTTATTGCATAAATAATGAAATGCAGTGTTTCTTTGCTAATTAGAATAAATAAGTTGATGTAATAGCACTTGATAATTGATTAAAAAATGATATGATCTTAGATTGTTTAACTGAGTTTGCAACCAAATGCAACTGGCCTGTGGTTCAACAGTTTGTGTGTTCAAATCCCACCCTGAGTTTGGATGTTTGTAGTGATTCAGAGTCCACTTAAAGCTGTATGTCCCAGTCTAATTAGCCATAATGTGTAAAAGATGATCATTGAGAAATAAACAAACCAAACTTGAATTGTTGATTTTATCCAACTCTGCTCATGTGGGTCTGTTTATTATTTTGAAATTTTGGAATATTTTGGGCAAGTAAAAGGAAAGTAATATTTTTTATTATTATGCATAAACCATATTCCTTTAGACAAACATAAACAAAAATATTTTTAACTCTTTTGCTCATAAACTTAATCAAAAATAAAATGTGAAGTTACTTACTACAGAAATATTACAAAATAACAAGAAATTAATTTCTCAGCGATTAAATATAACAAAACAAATAAAATAACTATAAAACTCAATACTATTATTCCTGTTTGGTAAATAAAATATACATTATACAATTTTTTAATTTTCTCTTTAATGAATGAAAAAAATAAAAAAGTGTAATAATACACAGTATATAATAATACCAAGCAGATATTAATAACAGCATTATTAATCAAAATAAATAACTTATAGTTATAAGAAAACTTAGTTAACCAAGCTATGACACCCACCTTAAAAAACATCAGTGTAAATGCAATCTAGGGCAGGAAACAACTGGGCAATAAAACTAAATGAGTAACATAAATAACTTACATTTTTATAAAGACTCAAATTTCTAATTAAGAATTGCAATTCACATTAAACCTGAATATAGGTA
>JAJQOW010001754.1:0-35043 GCA_037975125.1 Latrodectus hesperus | reverse complement strand
CCACTTTCCATGTAGCCATAACAGAGCAATGTTCAGCTGTACTTTTAAAAAGAAAAACCGTGACAAAAAATGCAAAACGCAAGCACACTCAATGTTACTAAGAGAAGTGTACAGTATTTTTTTAAACTGTGATATTTTGTTGATCAAAAGAAATTTAGATATAGCATCAGCTTTATTATGATAAATTTAATTTTAATTTATGATAAAGTATTTAATTATGGGTTTTGTAGGTGCCATCATTTTCGCCCCCTACACTGCTTGAAAGCGGAAAACCTAACAGGTGGATATCATTCAACACATCGGTAATGTAAAAATATTTGGTAGTTGAAATTATTTTCTCATCAAGTATACAAATTCTACAATTTTTAATTTCAGATTTAGATATTTAGTTTATAATTTATATAAAAATGTTAACTGAATATTGCTTTTTGAGATGTATAATTAAAGCAAGAGTTTTGCAGAAGACATTTAGGAAAAAAATTTCTTATTCAGTAAAATTATTCTGAAGCTCCTACAGGAATTATTTTCATAATATGTATGTTGTTTAATATTTGTTAGCTCATAATTAACATAGTAAACGAAAGAATCAGATGTTCTCTAAATCACCTATCCTTGCAGACATTCTTTTTGAAAGAATAAGTTCGATCACCCTCTAACATTATAATTTACCGCAATCTAAATAAGTAGTAATGATCTTTGGAGTGGAAGGATTGGTGTTCGATTCCTTGCCTTGTGAAAGAAGTGGAACGGAAGTGTAGAATTATTATTATCTATGTGGAAGAATTATTATTTTTATAGGTGGACATTCTGACAACACGCAGTGAACAAGACCGCGATGGCCTGGTTGATTAGGGCAGTGTTTCTCAACTGAATTTACTCCAAGGACCGGTAAAATATTTTGGCACGTTCGCGCGGACCGGTAATATTAATAATTTGACCCTATGCACAATTTTTCACAAAGATAAATCATGAAGACATACATAATTTTTAAAGTATTTTGTCTGTTATAATTTACATTTGTATATTCAACTTACTTATATAATATTGCATCGAGAATAAAAGCACCATAAATAATTTTCAAGAATTGCCCAAGTGTGCAGAATAATCAAAATCAAAAACAAAACGTAATCAAGACGCCAGACGCCTTGAACACTGCGATAGTCAGAGTTCAAGTAATCGGGGATACGCAAGGCACCAAGGCAGACAGGCACACCCTAACTGGTGTTCTAAGCAGTGTTGCCAGAACAATTTGATTAAAAGGAATAAGTCGACAGTTCAAAATGTAATAGATTTCATAGAATAGTAAAAAAGAGTGCCGAGGTACCGGCAGTTTGTTTTTTTTTAATTTAGGTAAAGGGTAATTTTGTAAATTTCATAAAAATTTAAAATAGTAACAGATTTGGTGAGTAACGTAACAACGTAAAAGGACTGCTGAATAATATAATAGATCTATTATAATTATAATAGACTGGCAACGCTGGAGGTACGGCAATTTATGAAACGCGTTGAGGTACATAGTTGCCAGTTTGTTGTATTTTTCATCAAAGATTACATTATTTTTTAAACTAGTAAACAATTATTATTGTAATGTAGGTACTGTATCGGTGGTCGGCCTATAAAAGCTGGATATTTCGCGGACCGGTAAATATTTCTTGCGGACCGGTACCGGTCCGCGGACCGGCGGTTGAGAAACACTGGATTAGGGAATCGTTCTTATTATCGTGAGTTCGAATCCGGGCTTAGCCTAAGATCCTTGCCTTATGATATTTAGGAATTGAAAATTTCAGAGAATATGAAATGCGAACATCTGGCTATAGCCATATAAATATTCTGTTCTATATTGAAATTAAAGATGCTAAATTTATTATCTGAAACGCTTTTTGGAGGGCAAGTTCCATCTTATCTGGTTACCCCTTACCTGCACTAAAGGCTGATATGTTGCATCACATAAAACAATCTCATAATAAAAATTTATTAAAATTAATAAAATCTTGGTAGGTAGCCGTTACAAGAAAATTTATTGTCCTGGTTTGTGTTAGTGTGTCGTTCTGAATATCGGAAGGTAGTGAGTTCGAATCCTTGGCTTAACCTTTTGAGCCCGGCGGCACCATTTCAAAAGACTGCTCTTACGGCGGCGCGAGAAGATGACATTTCCTACCCCCTTGACCGAAAGGAGAGGGTCATTTTCACCCCTACTGAAGTTTTCACCGTGACGAATCTTTATCTTTTGAGGGTGATAAACCACGCTAGGTCTACCGTCATTTTCATGAAAATGTAAATGTTTTTACTATAAATATACTATTCAAGAACTATGATATGGAGTATATTAATTTATTACAGAGAATTTTCTGAGATAATTGTTTGAAATAATGATTTCTTTAAAGTAATGAATTTGCAATTAGTTATAATAAAA
The DNA here is from genome assembly GCA_037975125.1 of Latrodectus hesperus. Classification (NCBI taxonomy): domain Eukaryota; kingdom Metazoa; phylum Arthropoda; class Arachnida; order Araneae; family Theridiidae; genus Latrodectus; species Latrodectus hesperus. Next base: position 32,630 of record JAJQOW010001754.1, on the reverse strand, counting down.
ATGATAAGAACAATAAACAAACTGAATATTTCAAAAATATTCCTAAAAACAGCATGTCCGGTGTTAAAAATGTAAATAAAGATATTTTGTGAACAAATATTTCTTTTTATAAGTAAGTACATGCAAATTGCCGAAGTTGCATTTAAAAAAGATTAAAAGTAATCTCTGTGTTAAATATAGTAATGATTTCTGTTTTCTTTTGATTTAAGTTTTTTTTTTTTATTTATGAAAAATTTCTATATTGAATGCATTAAAATATATGCTTTTTTATCTTTCACTTTTAAGGAAAATGCTTAAAAATGGACTTTTCCTTTCTGCGTGTTTGTCTAACTAAATATGAAACGTTTTGCACAATGAATATAGCCAAACAAATCTTGAACTTCTACTTTATATGTAGCATTCAGGTTGATTGTTTAATAAAATTGCATTTGTCATACATTAAATAATAATATTCTGTTCAATTCTCAATGATTGAGAACATGAGAAATGTTCATTCAAATGGTACATTAAAAAATATACTCATATTAGTCTCAGAAAATATTTTTATAAAATGCTTACGTATATTTTCTTAAGTCTTTGGCCTTTGGTGTAAAATGCAGTGCCCAAGCCACAACCCTATTCATTTTAGAAAATCTTCTGACTAACTTTAATAAAATTATCTCTAGTACTGTGTTATTAACAAAGATGACTGATTTTAATTTCTTTATCTCTACTTCTTTATCGTTAATTTCTACAGATGACTTTGGCCACTGTTCTTTGGAATTCTGAAACCATGCTGGTTTTTGCCACCACTTGTATTTCTGAATTTGCTTAGGCCCACAACCTCGCGATAAAATGTCTGTTGGATTTTGATCAGTTGAAATATGGTACCAGTCTTCAGAAGTTGTCAATTTCCTAATCTCGCTTATTCTATTGGCAACGAATACCAACCACTGTTCTTGCCAAGTTATCAACGTAAGAACAAAAGAAAAAGCGGTCCAAAAGTATGTATGGATATTAGGAAGTTTCAGAGCTTGCTTCACAGAACTAAACAGCCTTACGCCGATGGTAGCGGCCATTAATTCAAGACGTGGTATAATAATAGTCTTATTTGGACATATGATGTCTTTTGGACATATGCATCCCATATTTGGACATATTATGTCTTTTGAAACACAACTGACACGTTATTTGGGAGCCAAGCACAATCCTTTTTTTTTATATTGCGATCGTTTCTTCGAATGAGATGAAAAACGCCTTTTTACTGAATCAAAAGCAAAATGCACATTTGACTCTTGAATAAATAACTTAGTGGCAGGGGCAACGTTGGTTTCCTGCCAAGTATTTACCTTCATAGGAGAATAAATATCCAATCTACTTAATTTTAATTTTTCTTCTAATTGCACTTCGCTTTTCAGAAACGAAACAATAGCATCAAGAGCTGATTTAGAAGTTTGTTCGGACTCAATATTTTTCCTTTGTCTTTCAAATGATAGCAGCAGTAACGAACTTTCAACTAACGGATATAATGTTATACCGCACTGATCAGCAGTCATACTTAAACTACTGAGAGCCCGAAGTTGAGTAGAAAGTTTATTTACAAAGCTCTTAAGAGAATCTTGTTTCTTTTTAGTGGCGTTACTTAAAACAAGTTTTAAAACAATTCTCGTGCATAAAAATCAATTAATAGCTCTTTTTGCCCGTATCTTTCAGTTAAGTTTTCAATCGCCAATGAATAGTTTTCATTGGTTATAGGAAAAGATTCAACAAGTTCTTTAGCTTCTGACTTGATTTTTGTACAACTGAATTAAGTAATGAAATTTATCACAATCAGTTAAATTTATATTTTTGTGTACGTTTTTAAATTGATTCTAGAAGGTTCATCAGTCTTTTAATTCACCGCCAAATTTATACAGTTCAACTTCAGAAAGTCGTGCGAAAATCATTTTATATGGATTCTCGCTCACAGTCAAGTGAGAATTATCGCTAAAATTACTACTTTCGTTATTATTTTGTTTGTTCTTAATATTCTCTAATATGCGTTTAGACTTAAATTCTATTCTCATTGCGTTTTCTCTATATTGTTCGACAATATTAAATTCAGTTTCATCAGTTAAAGCATCTAAATATCTAAATCTAATCTGTTAACTCTAATGAGTCCACTTTTTGCTTAAGCAAATGTAAAAACATTTCAATTTCTTCTGCGTCAGAATTTTCTTTTATCAACACATTCTCTTACTTAGTAGATGCTTTCGTAAATGAAGCATGTGTGCTTTTTTATTTCATTTAATGATTTCCACTCTACTATCTTATAAAATCAATTCGTACATTCAACGATAAATGTCTAAGTTCAAGATATATTAGTTCTATTAATAGCTTCAAAAAAGGGAAATTCAATTTTCTTACTTTCCATTATCAAACCTCAAAACAAAACGGTCCAATCCGGTGGCCTCAGAAGTTTAATTCCTATTAGGATTTACTTCAAAACTCAATATGAGCAAGTTTTTTTTATAGATGACAACATTGAAGGAAACATTAGCAACATTTATTTAAATCAAACAGCACAGCACAAACATTAGAGCACTTATCTCTTTCGCCATATTTATTTTTTCAAAAACACAGCCGCTACACAGTCGTTTTCTCTTTTTCATCTATTGCCACTGTCGAAAAGAGAAACTTACTCCTCATGGAGTTTGGTAGTGGCGCAAAACATAGGGTAAAAAAATTATGAAAATGAGAATAATGGCAACAATTTTTTTAAAAAATGTTCTCGTGGTATACATTTTAAAACTATGTATCATGAATTCGGCATTCTCAAAATCTATAAAAATGCAGTGAAACTAATTTCAATGGAAAGTTATTTATGGTATATTAAATGAAGAAAATTTATACTAACAATTTTCTAAATTCACATAGTTATTATTTGATAGCTAAGGTAACAAATTATGTTTGGTGAAAAATCTTTCATGTATTCAAAAATAAAACCTAATTGGTCAAGATTATCTAATATCAACATTCAAATCCTAAATCTAAATTTGTATTTCTGTTTACGTGTTACAGTTTTTTAAAAATCTACAATTCAAGTGTGACATGAAGGTAAAATGTCCCATTTGGGTAATATGTTTTTAAATCCAGTGATTAATTTAATCACTATATAAATTTCTTTTCTTAATATATTCTAATTCTTAGCAATGTTATTTCTCAATACTTTTAGTTGGCAAAATAATTTTTGAATTTCATTAGATATAGCTGTAAAAGTGGGCTCTACATTTATGCAAACAATAAATAATTAGATAATGATAAGCAAACTATGTAAATATTGTTGGGGATGAAATAATACCTAACTTTAAAAAAAATCGTCGTTTGAAAGCTTTCTTTTTAAAGGAAACATCTCATTTTGGAGGGAGTTTTTAGGAAATTAAAAGAGTATAATGAAAAAAAAGGAATTTAGGGTAATCTAGGAGATTTGCGCTCCTTGTACTCAAAATAAGATAAATTTTTTGTTAATTTCTCCTGGAATAAAAAAAATTTAAAAAAGACAAATCAGTTCATTTTAAACGGCGTTAAGAAAAGCGAGTTAATATAAGTGGTTGAAAGTGAGAGAAAGGTAGTTCCAAACTCCCCTTAAAAATTGTAGACATAAGAAAATTAATGTTGCTCCTAATTTTAATGAAGATGAAGCAAAAATAAATTGAATGTAATAAATCTTTAATTTTTTTAAGTAACATAAAAAAACTTAGATTTACTTTATTTAATTGATCTATGTATACACTATGGCATAAAATTTCAATAAAAATCGAAACAATAGTAACATAGTTTTTTTTTTAAATTCAATGACTGAACCCTATGCCACAACAAGGCCAGAATTTGCTACTCATTTATCGTTACCCAGCGGGCACCTGTGAACCAAGTCACGGAGGCGAGTAGCGTTACCCGCGCCATACCACCTAAAACCCGTTTATAGGGCGGGCCACATTCATACAACATCACAGAAGAAAGAACAGAAAAGGAAAAAAACATCCATGACCGAATCGGGATTCGAACCCGGGACCAACAGCTCAGGAGTCAGGAACGCTAACCACTCAGATTAATCGGTAACTAACCCAATCGGTCGGCCTAGTAATTAGTAAGCCCCAATATAATCCGATAAATTACGAAATTCTGTACATTTATAGATCGGATTTTAATTCAGAAATAGATATCAAAAAACAGGTTTGTTAAAGTTTAATAGTGCTAAAATTGTGCTCCTTAATGTGCTTAAAACACTCTAGAAACAGAAAATTCAATAAGTGAAGTATGTTCTGATAAAATATGGGAACAATAAAATTATTAATATTTATCAGTTGTATCAGGGTCAAAATATTACCGTTTAAAAATAAACTTGTTACACATTTACAGTTAAAAATATCGTCTTTATCACAAAGTACAAGTAAAATGCTTTTCTCATAAGTTACTTCTAATTATAAGGGAATCAAATTATAAAGGAGCTTAAGGTATTGTGATGATGGAATTATATTATTATCCTCGTTCTTCAAGGAATACTACAGTATTCGCAGTAAAAATATTTATTTTTCATTCATGTAAAATGGTTGGATTTGTAAATAAGTTCTTTTTTCCGTTTTCGAATATGTTTTTCAGAAATTTTAAAAATATCAAACATTTACTCTCATTTATTACAGAAAAAAAGGTATAATTTATTTAACAGTAGAATTGGAATAGAGAGTGAAATTGGCGAAATCAAAGAGCTTTTAAATAATGTATCTTATAAATGGGCATGAGAAATCAGATTGAATTACTTCGTAAAAATAGGTTTTGAAAATAACAGTGCAATAAAATATATTATAATTAGAAAAATATGATCAGAAAAATCGGTCTATGGTTATTTTTATATCAATAACGTAGTCCAAACAAGCAGTGTATATGCGATGTCAAAATACATTCGAAAGGGTTCACCATGATAAATAAATGGTAAGACCATGTTTTTTGGAGCAGAGGATTTCTTGCTTGATCCCTTCACTCTTAAACAAATGCACAAGAAAAATGAATGCTTTGTGTTTTGTTTTTCTTTCTTATGTTCAATTGAGAATTTTTCTGATTTTCCTCTATAGGAGTGACATAATAAAGCTCCACGTTCGATACTATCGGATTTGCTATGAAATTGTCTAATTGACAGGATAACGTACAGGAAAAAATATTTGAACTTTATTCCTAAAGAAAATACAGTGAACCAAGTTTCATTCTATTAGAGAACTTCACGAATTTTTGTACAACATTGCACTTATATCTGATTGTCTATCATGAATTTGTTTTTACATGTTTAAAAACTAATTTAGCTTATAAATATAAGTTAAAGTATAATTCACTACTGTGTTGTAACTGAATATATATTAATAAGTAGTAAAATGCTCAATTAGGGATCTTTTAACATGAGAGTATTTTTTATCACTTTTTACATTTCCCTCTATAATAAGCGAATACTCGACTCTCCATTATTATTATGCTAATTTAATAAATAAAATATTAATTACCCTTAAGTTGAAATAACTTAAGGGTAATTAATATTACTTTAATATGTTTAAATTGAGCAAAAGGAATGAAACGCGTTTCTTAACCTATGCGGAAATAATTGAGATTCTACGCATGCGTAAAGCTTGAGAAATATTTGATGAAAATAATAAAATTTAAACAATAAATAATATGAATTCACATAATAAAAGAGCCATAATATTAATCATTTTTAATTCGCAATGAAATCACAAATTTCCGACAAAATTATTTTTAAACTCTTTTTTTTATCCAATGGCGGGCACACAACTGTGACTGAACCCTATGCCACAGCAAGGCCAGAAAGTGCTACTCATTTATCGTTACCCAGCGGGCACCTGTGAACCAAGTCACGGAGGCGAGTAGCGTTACCCGGGCCATACCACCACAAACCCGTTTATAGGGTGGGTCACATTCATACCACAACATACACACATCACAGATGAGAGGACAGAGAAACACATAGAAGAAAAGAAACATCCATGACCGATCCGGGATTCGAACCCTGGACCAACAGCTCAGGAGTCAGGAACTCTAACCACTCAGCCAATCGGTCGGCATTTTTTTAAAACTCTAAACTGTAATAAAATTTTCATGACACCATGAGATTACAAACGAAAATGATTAAAATTTATGTGATTGAAATATTTATGATTGGTAATATCTATATTTGAAACACAACAACAAAATTTCCTGCAAATAATTATTATAAAATCTCCCTCTTCACTTGAATTTTGAGGAATAATGTTCAATTTAAACTCCTTAGATCAATTGAGTTGATTGCTGAAACTTTTTTTAGTAAAATGTATTTCTGTAAGTAGAGAGGAAAGGATTAATACAAGAAAATAATTCAATATTATACTGAAGTTAAATTATTATTTTTGTTGATCAAAATATATTTCAATATACATTTTAATTATTGCGTATATTATAATCTATAACAAAAAGTTTGAAATTTTTGAAAAATACAACATTTGTATTTTTTCTTGTTTTTCACTAACAAATTTAATTCATACACATTCATATATTATATGTAGTCTACATGTATATTATAAGTAAATTAGAAGGAAACCATTAAAAATTATTGTTGTTTTTCATTAATTATTGAGATGTTCCATTGTCAAATGGTAGTTATATAAGTATTCGTTTTTCTTAATCACTGTAAAATGTTTCGTATAAAAGGATATTTGAATTTCTATCAGATTAGAAAATAAACTGATAGGAATTCAAATATCCTTAAAAACAAAAATAATATGTAACAATACTTGATAATAATGGTATATAATATTATTAACCATGTAACGTTCAGTATAATGCGATTCATAATAAATTTAATTGTAAAGTCTGGTTTCATGAAGAAGTAAAGCACAAGTTTTATCTTAAATATTTAATATTTTCAATTGTGTTGTACATTAACATTGTGGTGATTAAGATAAACGTTGCTATCTTTCTGAATATAGTAATTAATCTAAAATTTCATAAATATTTTTAATAACAAATATAGTTTGATTAGTTTCAATTATATAACAACAGGCATATAGCTGGAATTTAATTTAAAAAGATTCAGAGATATGTTTATTTATATGTCCATAATCTCCAACAAAGAATTTCATCTTACTGAAAAAATTGGGAAACGAAAAAAATACATAAAGCTTATATGTATGTATATAACTAAAAATTTATATAATTTTTATATGAATATAAATTAGTATAAAGTTCGGTTACTTTAAATTAAATAACTTTTTGAAAACGTGAAAAAAAACAATCAAACAAAAATTATATAAACTAATATTTAAAATAAAAAATTAGATTTATATGTGAGCACTTAAAAAATTAATGTTTTGTAATTTTTTTCTGTAAAGTAATTTTTAATTTTCTCCATTAAGTTTTGTTTCCCATTCCCATTATATTTTAATATCCAGTATAACCACGCCTCTCTGAATGCTTATCCAACACCACCTAGAGTAGGAGGTGTTGGATAAGCATTCATATGTTATTTTCTAACTGAAAAAAATTCTAAAACGTATTTTTTTTAAATAGGTTTTGTAAATTAAATAGGTTGAATAGGTTAAGCATTCTAGATTTCATCGTAAAGAACAGATCGAACAAAACGAAAATGACTTTCTAGAAAAAAATAAATGTATGTATGCAAATATGACCCAAAAGAATATTATAATAGCATATATTGAAATAAGTTGGAAAAATAAGTCTAAATTAAATTAACTAAAAAATAAATTTTGTCACATAAATAGCTTATAATTAATATTTCTATAACCGTTTCCCTATTTATTGAATAAAATTTTCAAATTGATGTTAACGGATGAATTTTGTACACATATTGAAGAAAAAAAATAAAAGACTTAAATAAGAAAATGAAAATCACTTTTCCACAAAGAAAAATGCTTATTGTTAAAATCTTTTACAATTTAATATAGATCAATAAACATATCTTAGGATTGTACATTTATACAAGATATAGAAACAGATTGATTTATCGTTGCAATATTAGGTAATGCTTTAAACGCACAGGAATATCCAGGTTCCTAACACCTTCTGGCAATCTTCCATTTCGATGGAGGGCCCCTCGGACTGCACACCGAGATAGGTGCTTCAGGGAACGAGGAGTAGAAGGTACGTTGCCGAATTCTTGTTCATACATCAAACGAAAGAGAACTACCCGTTCTTTTGACTCTTCTGGAACAAGAATTCCCAACGTATTATTTATTTCCTCGCTTGTGATGAATGGTTCGGGCACCGTCCTCCATACCTTGACGACAGTCCATACAGCATCTGGGCTGCCAAAACCCCTTTCTCTGAATGCTCTATACGTCAACAGCATTAAAAAAATCCTCTGCAGTGTTGAAATTTTGGTAATTCTTGATCTAATGTTGCAAAATCTACAATAAAAAATTTTTAAAAAAATGATTATAAAAGATTTTACGGAACTATACAAGTAAATATTTAAAGCTAGATTCTTGAAAAGCACAACTATTTCTCTTCTAGAAATATATTGTTTAGGAAAAAAAAAAAGAATAGAATACCAATTAATTAAATAATTTCATATTAAGATGTAATAACAGTTTACAATTAAGTGTAGAAATTAGAGATCGTCATTATTTATCGCAACTGTTATTTTATAAAAAGTTATGTTTTTAAACGTTATTAAAATAACCGGTTATTTTAAAAATAACGTTATTTAATAACAATCCCTTTAATTACTCCAAGCTGCCATAACAAGGTATTATACGACTTGGCAATTTATCGCTTTAGTTGGCATATTCATTTTAAATTTGTTGTCCAATAGAACATCAGTAACAGCACGTTGTCTGGAACAATTACGCGGTAACGAAATGCTGTAGGAAAAATATTCATTATTCAAGGGATTGTCTATTATGCAGAAACGAAATGCTGTTTGACAACTGTCCGTTATCGTTATTGAAGATCGGTCTGTTATTCAGTAACGATGAGAACACACTTCGTTATTTTAAGAACGCCTATTATGTAATAATGAAATGTTACTTGATGACAGTTGATTTTCGTTATATTAAGAACGTTATGTGTGTCTAGACAACATTTCGCTACATTAAAAGCAATATTTCATTTGCTGATTTATAAGAAATTAACAAATGGCTCTTTCTTCATTTTTGATATTTTTCATATTTTCTGTTAGTTTGCTATAGATTCGGGATGGTGAAAATATTATGATATTTGCCGCCTAACTTTTCTAGTGGCCATCGTGCCTGACTGCGGATAAAGAGGTCCTGGGTTCGAATGCCGGTTCATGCATGGATGTACTTTTGATCTCTCTATCTATCCTGTCTTTGTCCTTTCCTTGTATGATGGAAATGTGACTGGTTGCCTATAAGTTATATTTGATTTGAAAATAATAATTTAGTTAGAAATAATACGAAATTAAAGTAATTCAGTTTGACTTTAGTTATAATTATAGAAATTTTTAAGTGAATATTAACGATATTATTTGATTTGATAAACAGTAAAAATTGTTTTTGTAAAAAAAATCTTTCTTAATGAATTATTATTTTTAAAATAATCTGGAGTTTAAAAATTTAATTTTACTATGAATATGGAAATTTAGGATGTAAATAAAAATGATAATTTTTATGTGATTCTTCAAACATTAAAAATTATTTTTGTCAAAAAAATCCTGACTAAATTAACTGTTAATTTTGAAAACTATATCTGGAATTAAACAGATCAATATTCCTGCAATTATAGAAATTATAAAAGAATAAATAGAAATAATATTCATTATATGATTCTTTACAGATTAAAAATTTCAGTTTCACTGAAACTAGAAATTTTAAAGGCGTAAATAAAAATGTTATTCATGATAAGATTCCTTAAGAATAAAAAACTATTTTAGTTAAATAAATCCTGACAACATCAATTCGTTATTTTAAAAATAATTCCTAAGATTTACATTTAATAATTATTTTAAGGTTGATATATAAGCAAATATATAAATATTTAAAATATTTCACTTAATATTTTATTTTACTTTTGATTCAATATGTTATTTCCCCGAAAATTGAAAAGCAAAATCACTCATTTTAAGTATAACATAATTAGCATTTCAAACTGACAAAAAATCAAATTTATATGAAGTTATGAGTTTTAAACATTTTTATATATTTTAAGTACAGATAAAGGGCACACTAAGTTATTATAATCATACCGGCCATAATTTTTTTTGTAATATTTTCCTGTAGATATCAATAAATAAAATAATATATCACTTACTACAAATATTTTTACACCTATCAAAACATTTAACAATCATACAATGGAAAGTGACATAATTTCTAAATAAATTGATTAGTTTAAAATAAAAATAATCATTAAGTACCCGGATAGAAAGTAGTTAAGATATTAGATAGTATTTTAAAATATTTTATTTCGAATACAGAAATAAAAGCCACAAGAAAATTTTAAATATATTTCTATAAAGACGTTTAGAATGTCTTCATATAAAGACCAACCAGGATAGTAGAAGATATAAATAAATATTTAAAAAAAAATAGAAGCAAAACAGTTTTACTGAAAAAAAAGAATCGACAAATTCCATATTATTTATTTACACAAATTCAACTTTCAAGCACATAAAAATGAATTTCCTTCTTCAGAAAGAAACATTAAAATATTAATGGGCATATACATTCTCCTAAATATTGTTTTGTTTTAACTATATTTATTTCATATTTCTTTTCATCACTTAATTAAGTGTGCAACACTATAAAAATTCGTCTAATGTTGATATTAATAATACAAAACTTTTATATATTATGATACATAAAAATTATTATATATTGTTAGTTTTTATGAAACAAAAGAAAACATATCCGAATACATTGCAGGTTGCGACTTTCTTAAGAAATTATATTCGCATCCATTCAGCAACAAACTCTTTATCGTTATTTTTAAGGTAACGAATGCTCATGAATTTAAATTTGAGGCTATAGAGCGGATAATTTAACAACCAAGCATTGTTCTAATTTACTTGGTCATACACAAAATATAGGATTAAAGGAGGACTTTTCGTGAATAGTAGAGAATATTAACACGTCAAATAGAATGGAAACATTAAATCATCCATTCTGACAAATATGAAAATGCATGCAGGGATTGAAGAGTAACACACATTTCCTGATTTGATAGCCGATGAGATTCTTCACATCGGCTATATTATTGTCTGGGGGCACTTCTTATTACAAGTGCTTAAAAGAAAATATAAAAAAAGCACTCCCTAAATCTATTAAAATGAAAGTTAACACCTGTGAAACACACACAATAATTATTTCAAATAAGTAAATTTTAGAATATTGTGAAATGAATGTTAGGCGTGATCGATGAAATAATGGCACGTGTGTAAAAACAGATCTGGCTTTCTTTAAAATAATTAGAAAAAGGAAAAACTGCTACGGTACTTTGTAGAAAAATCTAACAACTAAAAGAGAACCATAAAGAGGAAATAATTTGAAATTTTATTCGGAAATAAAGTGGCAAAATTCTAAAATTATACATATTTAAAGCTTTTTAAAATAATTTGAATAAGAACACAATGTATTTAACGTTACAAAAAATATATATTACTTATTAAAATATCTATTTTATCAAAATATACATTAGAAATCTTAATTTAACATATCTATTTAATACTGCAAATTTTTTTAGTCATAAAATTTCTATCAAGAACATTTTTCTTAAAAGATACTTTAAAAATTATGTTACAAGACTCATTTTTTACCTAAATTTTAACTGTAAAGAAAGTAATCATAGATTTGTAAAGGTAGACGCAATAAAAAAATAAATGTTTCCTTACAAATGCAATTTTTATTGAAGTTATAATAGTTAAACTACAGTTGTAAGCATATAAGTAAATGAAAGATAATTTTTTCAATTAATTATTACATGTTTTTATCAAGCTCATATGTACCTATAATCATTTCAATTTTAACAATAGCTGTGACGAAAAAAGGCCTTTTATAAAACGGTCTATTACTTGTGAAAGTTATTTAATTTTAATTTTTTTAAAATTATTCTGTGTACATTTTGATGAATTCATAATGAGAAAGAATTAAAATTCTAAAGTCGTTCATTGATAGGTCAAATAAAAACTAAATATTTCCAAAACTAAAAGGAAACTTTAATATCTTAAGGAGTTTACAAGAAAAGCGTGATTAATTTTCCTTTGCGAAGAAAAATCCTTAAAGTAGTTAAAAATACTTCCTGATGCTAAACTTCAGGAAAATGCTTAGAAAATCATGGCTAAAATAATAAAAATAGCAATATTTCTAAGAAATGCTATTCTCCAGAATAACATTTATATGATTTTCATAGCACAACAAGAAATTTAAACGATTAACTAATAATGAATCACATAGTTTAAAATCAAATAATTTTCTACGAGCAATCCTCCCAAAATATTATTTAATACACATCAATATCATCAATAACAGTTCAATATCACCAATAACAGCTCAATATCGCCAATAACAGTTCGTTTTCGGCGACATTGAAGTGTTCCTCAAATATTAAATAAAAATGTTTATTTAAGTTAAGTTTGAAAGAGAATTGTTAAAAAGAGAAAATTATATTTTCGTAACAGGAAATTTTATTTAGCGAGTAGTCTTATATAGCTGTTATGTTTCGAATTCAAAATTCTTATTTCAGAAAGGTATTTAATCACAATAACAAAAACACGTAAAAATTATTTTAACAAAATAAAAAATGTACTTACGATTGTGCAAAAAACTCTTTCCAATAATAATTGATAGTCGATTTCCAATGGAAATTGTTAAAGTCAAATTCATGGCCGTATTTTAAAAATATTTCAATCTTAATAAAGTCATCAGCAAGGCAGCAAATATTGAGTGGTAATATTTCTTGTATCAACTTATACGAACGAATGTCCTTTTCCTGTTCAGACATTTTTATGTTATACAACAAGTATTCCAAGACCTCTGGGTTCATCTCAGATATAATTATATGAATGATATTCTTATATTTCCCGACTAACAGAAGACATTTTCTCATTAGCAGTGCATCATTAATTCCGTCATCATATATTAGATTGAAAATATAGTTAAAATTAGATAGGAATATGCCGAAGATATTTTTGCAACGATATTTAGCTTCTGTTGTAAATTTAAAAATTTATAGAAATGCTTCGGCAGGTCACTTGACGTTTTTAAATGACGAACTCGAAATTCCTGAAGGCATTTCTCCGATAATCTCTCGTACGTTTCATCGATATCATCAGGATTTATGTCTTCTCCAGTAAAAATCGAAAGATCTAATAATTCTAATAATCTTAAGCAATCTGGTTCGGGTGTGTTTCTTATCATGCCGATTTGGAGATCCAAAGCCGCTAGAAGTAAACGAGCACTGCTTAGAGGACGACGTATACAACCAAAAATCTGCTGTCTGCTGACTTTCTCCATTTTCATAAAACAGTTTTAAATCCTGTAAAAGGGCAAAGGAGCTCTTTGCAAACTTGCTGCGCACTTGTGGACTGCTTAAAGTAGAATGTCTCCTAACACTGGTGTGACAAGCGTCTACCCCCTAAGATATCAGTTTCCTCCCATTCCTTCTTGGTCATCTGCGCAGCTTGACGCGCAGGGTGTTCATGTCATGCAGAAAAGGATCAACTGCCACTTTTTTCTAAGTGTTTTCTTTTTTCATACTACTTTATGGTCCTAGTGCGAATTTTGTTGTATTATTGCAATGAAAAATTACATGTTATTATTCATCATTTTTGTTTTAGGAAATTATTAAATAAGAGGAAAAATTTAAATCATTAATAAAAAGGTTTATGAGATATTCAATTGAAATTGATAACTTAAAATACTATAAAATACTGATCAATCAGATTTCTTATATTTTTTTCTACGTTTAGATATTGGAAATTATGAAATGATTCTTTCATTTCATTTCCTTCTAGGATTTTTTTCTCATAGAATTATCAATATTTCAAAAGACTTTATTTAAATTAGGATACTTCTTTCATTATTTAGGTAAAGGCTATAAGTAATTTATATATATTTGAATATAAATAATTTTACTAATATATTATAAGTGTACATTTTATGCCTTAATCAAAACACTTTGAGTAAAATTAACTTTTTAGCATTTAGTCTCTCAATAATTGTTATGGTAAAAAAAAAATTGATATTTGTCCTTGACAAAAAGGGATGCTTTTGTTTAGTAAGATTGATTAGCTTATGAGGATATAAATTTTTTTTCTTAACATTTGTTATTCATGCAAGAATGATGATCTGACTCATCGAAAACTTCGCAAACGAACATAAAAACAGGCGTAAACATCCGTAATCGACGAACTCCAGACCGATTTTGAATTTGTAAATTTTCATTGCAACGGACAGTCGACATTGAACTCTGAAGGAAACAATTTCTATCTCTCTTGCTACGCATATAATTTGTAATCTGAATTATTGGTAATTGGACTATAACAATTCGCATAGTATGTATTATATCGTATTTCGTAATTTGTTTCGTAGTAGAATTATAGAAAATGAAAATGATTTTTAAATTATTGCTTTTTTAATTATTTACTCTGGAATTTAATAATTAATAAATATTAAACTTATTATTAAGAAATTAAAGAATCTGAATTGAAGAAAATAAGGCGTTCCACGCTACTTGTCTTTTTTCTAACGAAAACCAAAATCGGCAGCAACGAATATAAAATCTTAGAAACCATTTCCTATATATTAATATACCGATCCACACACAATTATTTTTTCGTTTGCTTCAAGTTTACGCTCTTATTAGGTAGTTGATTATTTTTCTTATCATTAAAAATTGTATCACAATAGAAAGTAAACTTTAAAATAACATAATATTAGTCACAAATTATTAAACTGAAAAAATAGTTTCTCGTTAGAATTTTTGATCTTAACAAAATTAGCAATTACTTTAAGTTGCACAGATTGAGTTATTTATTCTTACAGATCAAATTTACGTTACTTATTAAGCTGTTAATTATTTCTATAATAATCGCATAACTATAAAAATTTAAATTGGAAAATATTTTATGCTGGCCACTTTACAATAATCACTAATTTTTAAACCTAAAATAGTAATTGCTCGCAGAAACTTTGTAATTCTTAAAATTAAAGCAAATATTTCAAAATTAAAGAAATCAAATTTTTACTTTTTTTTTACGGAAAATGTTATTTTCAATCATTCTGAGGAATTGAATGGAATTTTTAAAAACTACAGGATTTGTAAGCGTATATTTTAATTGCACAATTTAGCAATGCCAGTGCTTTTTTTCTGCGGTTCTTAAATTTAAATTCTTTAAAAAGAAACATTTGAAAAAGATCCGATATTTTTCTAAAAATTTTTAAGGAGGATTAAAGTATTGGGAACAGTACCATATCAGTTATTTTATAAATGATATATTCATTTATAAGTAAACCAAACGAAAATTATTAAATAATCACAATTAGATCACAATCCATGATCTGCATTAAAATTAATATATTGAAATAAACAGATGATATATAAGAGTATAACTATTTTTACCTTGATAATATCAAATGCAATCGATGAAAGCGATAACACTATTTTTCAAATTTTCTTCCTTTGAAACATAGTTTTTGATCAGGTTGCTATGATCTGCATTAAAATTATTTTATTAAAACAAAAGCATTACGTAACTCTTTATATTTGATAATCTAATTTTTATAGAATATTTAGATATTCCTCACAAAATTTCTATTATTCGACATGGGGGAGTTTCTAATTCGTGACACTTGATTTTCTTGAAGACCGTAGAAGGTGGATATTAAAATATTTTATAACGGCTGTTCGCTACACATAAAAAACCAGTAGATCAGTTGAAATGCATTTTTCAGAGCTAATACCCTGAATTCGATTCCAGATCATTTTAAACAGCGGGAGACAGATGTTATGCTGCTAGTTTTGGCATGCATTTTCTTCAAAAGTTAGTACAAGAGAATTCCCACGGTTTCAGTTGAAATGCATTTTGCAGAGCTAATACCCTGAGTTTGATTCCAGATCATTTTAAACAGCGGGAGACATGTTATGCTACTAATTTTGGCATACATTTTCTTCAAGGTTAGTACTAGGGAATTTCCTCGGTTTCCTGCCTCATGATTCGTTTCAACAAGTTTGAAAATTTCTTCTGGGAAGCAAATTACGAATTGGATACTATATAAAGATCTTAGGCTTTTCATTGGGCCGTATCAAAGAACCAAAAAATCATGATTTCTATCTGCCGTTCCTTATGAGAAATATGTAAAGAAATACAAATTTTCTCATTTTTGCGGACCGAAGGGGATGCTTAGTTTTTAGGGTTCTTTTTTCTCTGTCCGATAAACACGATAATCAACCTTTTACAAAGTTATATCATTCCACAATGGATTGTCCTACAATCGGTTGAGTGCATTACCAACTACTTTGAAGTTTCAAAGTACCATAACAGATGTGCACGATCACCTCCATCTTCCATTCTTCAAAAGCAGAGAAGACAGTATTTAGAGTCAACATTAAGACAAGAATAAATTGTTAAAAATATTTCTAAAAACAAGTGAAGCATGGAGCTATTCTCAGAAATATCGGTTCTATCAAACATTTATCTTTAGAGATGCTCCCCCGCGTGAGCAGTCAAATGGTTGTGAACCTGTTTCTTAAAAACATCAGCGAATGGAAAATTTTGAAACTTTCACAATATAAGAAAATTGTAAAACTTTACAAACAAGGAAATTACTTTTAACATAAATTAAATTAATTAAAAAGGAATGAATAAATTATAATAGCAATGTTTTTAAGAGTATAGCAAACATTTTCTGAGCTCTTAATTTCGAAAATGGTCATAAGTACTTTCAATTTTAGTTTATTTTATTTGTTAACATTTTAAATAATGTATCAAATATGACGAATTGATCAAATATAACATCCCTAGAAGCAGAAATATATTTAAAGTACAATTTTATTAGTTATGCTCATAATAAATTGAGTAATTACTTTCATTATCCCCACAATACATGCAAAACTACTAAAAAATTATCATACTGACGACATTTTATTCAAAATTCCTAAAGATAAAAGCGTTTCTATTTAAGAAAACACGCGCGATGTAAAAAACATAATTTATGAGATGTAAAAATTAAGAAGGACTACAATAAATGTCTAAAATTTTGACCGCTTATTTAAAGACAAAGTAAATACACATATGAATAATTGATTGGTATTTCTTTATTTTCCAAAGTTTAAAATATTAAGCAAATAGTCCGAAAAAATATACATATTTGTTGTATTTTTATTATATTGTTTTGTTAAAATTCTTGGACACTTATAATATTTTTAATTATTGTCTAAAATATTCAAGACGTTTCCATACAATAATTATTTTTTTCTTTAAATAAAAATGCCCTTTAAATATCCATATACGAATTTGAACGTAAAATGTAGCTTTTTTTAATAAAAATATAACTTTCGTAGAAAAATTTAAATATCAAAAACAAAACAAAAAAAAATATTTTCCAAAAATAATTTTATTTAGAGCATGTTTTTCTTCACATATTTATATTTATCGATTTTGTCAGCTTTTATGATCGTAACAAATAAATATTTAATTTTAATAATCTTTTTGTTATATATTTAATGCTTTTTAACTATTCAAATAATAAATTTCGATTACTAAATTTTCCAAGATTTTAATTTTTAAATATTTAATAATATAAGTTTATACTTTTATGATGTTATAAGGACTTCTATAACTTTAAAAGTCATATTTCCTTTCCTAGTTAATATCTGTATTTTATTCATATTATATTTTCATTAGTCGTCTACATATATCCTGCATTAAAGCTGTATTTGTAGGAAAAACACATACAATTTTATATAAAATATCGTTGTACATTTTATGCAAAGAATTCCAAATTTATTTATTTAAGGAATTTTCTCATTATTTTAAAGATTCTAAAAAATTCCAGCCTGCAGATTTCAATTCATATTATATGCGAGGTTATTTAAGTTTAAATTAATTACATTTGTATAAAGATTCTAAAGAAAATATTATTTCGTAAGACCGAAATAAAAATTATTCCTTGAATTTACAATAATTCTGAAAAAATTCTACTTTACGCGATATTTTAAACATATTTATGGAGATCATTTTATCTTAACTGGAAATAATTTCTGGATCATTTTCAAGGTAAATGTTATCAAGTATATAATTAGTGTTTGCTTCGCGTTATTCTTCAGAAGTTACAATTTATGAATGTTTCTTGTAAATTATATAAAATCATTCCTATGAAGAAAAGCAAAATAATTTGAACAATACATTGATATGAACTCGAGCAATTCTCAAGTACCATTGGAAATCATTATTTAAATACAGTTTGTTTCATGCTTTTTCTAATAATAATAAAGCCCGGCAACTTCAGTGGATTTGTGACCATGTGGCATGAAGCGATTTGACTGCACCTTTATCTGAAAAAGTTTTTGGTGTAAAATTGTCCAAAATTCTTTCTGATTTAAAATTATATTTTTAATTAGAACTCCGCTCCCATCGCAAGAAGCCTAGCTGGCAGCTGAATGGTTACCCCTCTTGCCTTCGGTTCAACAGTTCATGGGTTCGAATCCCAACTTGGGCATGGATGTTTGTAGTGGTTCGGAATCCACTTTAAACCGTAGGTCCCGGTCTAATTAGCCCTCGTGTGCAAAAAATGACCATTGTACTACAAACAAACCAACCCATCACAGGAGAGTTTTTACACTTTTCAATTTCTGAACTATGCAAAGATTCTTATTCAGATTTTGATTCCATTTAGCAGAATGTTTCTAAGAATAAAAAGCAACTACGTAATTAGATTAGCAAAATAGTGTAAGCTTTAAATATTTCATCAAAAAATGATGCGTAAAATAACATGTAAATGGAGGTTCATTTTAACAAACAGGCAAATACTAATATTTCATCATTTTATACAATACATTATTTCCATATGCCTTAATTATTATTGAATCGAAAAAATATTGTGAAATGAATCCAGAAATATTTAAATACGAAACAAATTCAGAAAATATTTTAAGTGAATCAATTACACAAAATTAGTTAACTAAAAATTCGTATTTCGGAAATGTGTAAAATTTGTAAATTTCAAAACAATGAAAAGTATTAAAGCATTATTTAACCTTGAAAATCTGATAATATGAAATAGAAGATCTAATATTAACAGTACCATTCATATTTGTAAAGAAAATTTTCTGTTGAAAGAGAATTTCCTTTTTCAAATATTATTAGAAATACAAAGTTTTCATTGTTTTTAAAGAGAAAAAAATTATAGTGAAATTATTTTATATCACCCACATATTTTATATTATTTAAAATATGATAGAATCATAAATTTTCTCAAAATTAATGTTATATATGATAATCATTTAAAAGACAATTTATTGAGGGACAGCAAATAATAGAAATAATATTTTGATCTTTTTAGAAGCTGCAACTTAATTGAAATAAAGGAAACATTTTATAATTCTTTTTCATTATTTCAAATAAAATATAGAAATGAAATGTTATTATTATCCTAGATTAAAAACTGATGTTTTGATGAATATTTTGTTATATATATATATATATATATATATATATATATATATATATATATATATATATATATATATATATATATATATATATATATATATACTGATGCTATAATTCATCTCCAAAATTTATTTTTGACAAGTATTTGAAAAGATATGGTACAAGAAAAGAAATATACTGTTGCGAACGTATGATATAAAATAATATTAATTTATCGCAGTTAAAAATTACTTAGTTACTGGAAATATGCATTTGAATATTCAATGAGTATTATATTTTAGTAAAAACTAAATATTGTCACAATTTAAATGTTTCATTTAAATTTTATGAACTTTTTATTATAACATTAATAAAATGATGCAATTCATTAGATACACTTACACCATAATCTATAAAAGTGCATTATACATAAATAATTATTGAAAATGAAAATTTATTGCTTAAATTTGCTCAAATTTTCAAGACATTATTATTTTTCCCTTACAAAAAGTTAAATTTTTCATCGCACTTAACTATTAGAGCGGCTGTTTAGGTATCATTGATGCAAAAATTTTGATTAAAATATTTTTTTATATATTTCTTGTTCCCTTATTATTTTTTGCAGCTATATGTACTTCTACATTTTTCATTAAAACAATAAGCATGGATTTCGTTGCAGTTCTTAAAATTTGATACAAACTTATTTCTGCCCTTAACATTTTTGACCTTCATACAACCTATTTCTCTGGCAATTCTCCCTTTTCCATTCAACAATGAGAAATGTGTCTTCCTATTTTCAACCCCTTCCTATCAAAGGATCTTTTTTCTGCACTTGCTGACAAGAAACACGCGATTTGTTACGGCTGATTTAACCTAAGTATTCAACAAAAGTTTAAACCATCAATTGAATAGGTGAAACACTTTTTTGAAAACAATTTTGTGAAATAAAATCGCTACGAAAAATAAAATAAGATAAATGAAAATATTCAGTAACAGCTTATTATATGTGCTAAATAAAAATAGAGAAAGATTTCTACCATTTTAAATTGCATACGTCAATCAAAGCTGAAAGTTATATGCTTCTAGATAATTGATTTAATAATATGAAATAATGTATTCATACCCATCACTTTAGCGTATTGAATAAAAAGCAATAAACACCTCAGAGTTTTTTACATGAAAGAAAATTACAGATCTCTATCATTTTAGAGCCATGTTTGTGTATCTCTAAAATAAGAAACTTAGTAATGATTCATTAGCCTAGATAAAGGAATAAAATTTAACGAAAATTTAATTTTTATGGGCTTCTCAAAATATAAAATTTAGTTTCTACGGAGTGTTTTAAATTTAAATAATAATAAAATATATACACATATGAAGGCATGTCAAAGAGAATAAATACAAGACTAAACTTTCATTTTCAAAACATTCCTGAGTTTAACAACTTCTTATATATATAAAAAATAATTTGCAAATTTTATATACAATTTAGCGAAAACATATGTATGTATCAAGATTTCCTTAAAACCGATGCCAAGAAAACGGGTAATATTATATTCTCACGCTTATGTATATAAAAAATACATTATAAAATAATTCTTCATTTATCTCAAATTTAAGGAATTATTTTCATAAATATTTCCTGATTATTTAGATTTATGCTTGTTTTGACAAAATTTATATAATTTAATATTAACAAATTAATTAAAATTATACTAACATCTATGACTAATTATTATGAAACTAAATACGTTTGTATTAATTATGTTTGTGTTAAAGGAAAATGACCAAATACATTTCACTTTCTAGAAAATGCATTTTATAATAGAGCATTTCGCTTTGTATCACTTTATGCCAAATTATGTATTATATTTTCTTGATATGTGCATTCGATGCAGAATGGAAGGAAAATAAGAAAACTGAAACCAGATTTATAATCTTTGTTAAACCTTTGCCTAAAATTATTGAAATTTCTTTATTTCCTATTCTGATTTCGAGGAATATAAGATCATTTCCTCAGATAAAAGATTATAGAGAATATTCAAATAAATCACTCATACATAAATATTGTAAGCTCCTGATTATCCAGTGAATTTTGTAAAGCAGGAATCACAGATAAACGAAATTCACGGATAATCTACAAAACTATGAGAAAAAGAGAAGAAATGTATTTAAATACGGAATTAAATAAATTAAACAGCGTGTAACTCACAGAAATATAATTATTGATAGAAAAATAAGAAAATTGTTTACTTTTTACAAATTTGTAGACGTTGCTTTCTTTGAAAACTGTCAGAAATTTCCGTACTGTGTAACACTTCTCATTTATTGGGAATAAAATTGCTTAGAAATATAAATATAATGGATAACCACCAAATTGTGAAATATCCAGTCTCGCGTAGGTAGGAATTTATTTCAGTTCACGTCTATAAGAATCATAGAATGTTGTTCATAAATGTATCGCAAACTACTGTATGATTTTAACGATGTTTTAGTTTTTAGCAGGATTTCTTCTTTCATTGTTATATTTTCGATCAATAGCCGTACTTTCTCGAAAATACCCTTAAACAAGAAATGTATTAAAGATTTTTTTATTAAAAATATAAAAAAATGTATAAATGATCATTATTTTAGTCAAAGTAAATATTAAGAAAAACACATTTTATTAGTCTATTTATTAATTTTTAATTTGTTAAGTGAATAAAATATTTGCAACATGAGTTAGGATATATATATATTTTTTTATAGAAATGACATGTTCAAAATGTTTTTAAAGAGATTTTGTAGAAATGCTGTCATTTCTTAAGAATAAAATGCAATTTTATCTAAAAGTTTTTTCTGGAATATTGCATCTGTCGTTATCTTACTTGAAGTATGATAACGACATTTTATATAATGCTGCAGATATAAATAAAATGCAGCATTTATATAATGCTGCATTTTATATAATATATATTTTAACTGCATTTTATATAATGCAGTTAAAATAATTTAACTGCATTATACGATTTTTAAATAAGAATAGTATCCTCCACAAATTCTATTCTTATTTAAAAATCGTATAATGCGGTTAAATTATATTTGAGCTCTAGTGGCTCAGTAGCATCACGCCGCTTCCCGTAAGCTCAGCGAAGTGAAGCATCATTTGCCGCGGGCAGTGGTTTTGAGGATGACCACGGTGTACTCTCCTTCACTGGGTTGCTGGAACTCCGTGGGTTGGGGACATGTCTACGTTAATCTGTGACGTCCAAAGTCCTTCCGCTGGTGTGGCGTGGATGTGGGGAGGAGGGTGCCAGCTCAGAAATGGCCACGTCACATGATCGTGGTTCAAAATTACGAGGCACTTTAAAAAGAACAAAGTCATACTTTCACCCTCGTGGTGCATTGATCCAAACGAAAGACGCTCTCTATTGACTTAATTCGCACAGCCAAAGGCATAGTGAGCTTGGC
Source organism: Latrodectus hesperus (assembly GCA_037975125.1). Taxonomy (NCBI): domain Eukaryota; kingdom Metazoa; phylum Arthropoda; class Arachnida; order Araneae; family Theridiidae; genus Latrodectus; species Latrodectus hesperus. Next base: position 9,559 of record JAJQOW010001754.1, on the reverse strand, counting down.
TTGTCCAAGTGTCACAACAACAACAAATTATTTTTACTTTCTTTTAATTTTACCCTAAGTAAAGAAACTAATTAATATATTTGTTTTAAATTGCTGGTCTGAAGGCTCAAATAATTTAATTCTCAAAATAATAACAAGGAAATATTGTTCTTTATATCATTGTCAAATGAAAGATTGGTTCTCAATCCGCTTATAAATTATATCTACGTTTAATACATTCTGAGCATCTAATATATTTTAAATAATGAATTAGTTTAAAATATATTCAGAAAATTGTGATGAAATTCATACAATGTAAGTAAGAACTCCTATATAAATTCGCAGAAAGGAAACCAATTAACTGATTGTAATTCATGCAAATTGCAGAAAAAACAAGGCACTATAAATAAAAATGAAATTAAAAAATGAAGTACATGAAAAAAATGTCATGAGAAATATATGCTTTTTAAATTATAAATTAATAAAAGATAAAAATCAGAGTAAAATGGTAAGCCATTAATTTAGAATGTATTTCAGCTCTCATATCTTCTACAACTAAACACAATATCATACCATATAGAAGAAAATAAACATTTACAAAAATATCATCTCATAATAATTACTGTACCGTGTGATATTCTAAAAAAGTTGACCTAATAAATAAAGACTTTACAGCAGGAAACTATTTTTCGACGTAAGTATGCTAATGCGAAATTTTAAATTTTTTCTTCGGGTATTCACTTTTTAATGGAAACTCATTTGAGATTAATATAAAAATATTTGCAAATAAGAATGGAACTTTAAGCAAGATTTGACATAATACACTTAATTTATTTTATTTGTTGACTTTGAATAATTCATCTCAAATATACTTATTTAAAGAATATAAGTAATTTTTAGATATTCATTTATGATGACAATATTTTTTTGTTTTCTTAGTTAGCAATTTTAACTTGTCATTCGCCGCCCAACTTGTCTAGTGGTCAGGGTGTCTGACTGCCGATAGGGAGGTCCTGGGTTCGAATCCCGGTTCGGGCATGGATGCACTTTCTCCCTTTATCTATCCTGTCTTTGCCCTTTCCTTGTATTATTAAACCATCACGAGAAGGCGGGTGAGATCTGTGTCCGGTGGAAGGGTTCATTCTTTCAGAGGTTTGAACAGTAAAACGATCACGCCGTTTAGGGTTAAAACAAATTCTTCGCCCGTTCTTCTCTTTGGCGAAGAACACAATTTTCTCCTCCTCATTCTCTGCTTTCTACTTAGCCTAGAAGGTTGTATTATCAGCGCTCTTGATTTTTAGTATTTTTGATTGATTTAAAACTGTTCTTTTCAGAACAACACATAATGTCTCTAAAAGGGAAAACATTGCGTTCTAAAGAACGTAACATCGTTAATAACGTGCGCATATTTTTTGAAAATGAAGCAAAGTCTACTTCGCTTTCGATACCAATTCAGAAAGCACAGGAACGTACTGCGGCTGCTACTGGCGTTTCTCTTAGAACTGTCCAAAGAATTAAAAAGGAATCCACAACTGATAGCAGGCTTTCAACTCCAGGGAAACAGCGTAGTCGACCTGCAGAACGGAATGTAGTTTTGGACAATTTTGATTTATGTGTCATTCGAAATACAGTAAATGAATTTTATGCATCTAATAAAGTTCCATCCATTTCATTATTATTGCCAGTGTTGAAAGAAAAGATTAATTTTTCTTGGAAAAGGGAATCTTTAAGGAAAGTCCTGCATCAAATTGGATTTCGTTGGAAACGATGCCAAAATAAAAGAAAACTACTGATTGAACGGCCAGACATAATTTCGTGGAGATGCCGGTACTTGAGAGAAATAAAAAAATATCGAGAAATCCAAAAAAGCATTATTTATGTGGATGAAACTTGGATTGACAGCAGAAACTGATACTGCTTCTGAAACTGGTACAATTGATTGGGATTCGGATACTTATTAATAAAATAATAACTATAAGAACTGAAATTTTAAAATAATAAATACAGATCAGCTTTGGAAGTTCTCAAAATTATGTAGATTTTTTATAAGAAGGTTGACTCAGCCAAACAGATAGCATTCTGCGAAATGAGGAGTTTGGTTCTGAAATTAGTGGGTTCAAATCTTAATGAACCAAACGGAGTGACTGTGTAAGGTTTTCAGGGTTTTCCTTGCACGTTAACGAGAATTCGGGTCACTTTTCATTAGAAAGACCTCCCTGAAGGCATTTTCTCTTCTTCGGCAACTACAAAAACTATATTTCCCTTATGTTAACATATAATATTTATGCGAAATCTGTATAAATTTTATTTTTAAAAATTTTGAAAATTCTTTGTTATCCATTTTTTTATTTGATATTATACACAAAAATGTTTTAATAAAACAGATTATACAATCAAAATTGTTAAAAACTATTTAAATGATAGATTTTACTGAACAAAATATAAATATTTTATATTCCCTCAAATTATTTTAAATGATTCCATTGGTGCACAATATATTCCATACTATAAACCTATATGAATTAAAATTAATTCTAAAACATTTTAAAATATTAGTATGTCGTAATATGATGAAATATGTATCTTGAATAAAAAAGGCTGTAAAAAGTTAATTTATTACTTACGGAGTTTCTTTTTAGCCTAAAATGTTTCTTATGTAAAAAGTGTCTTCATCTAAATTAACTTAACAACAAGCATATTCTAGAAAATCTCACCCTTTCCTATTTTCTCAAAAATTATTGCGATAACACAATAAAAATATACAAATTTTGGACATAAAAATTATCTATCGTTCGGTGTTAACTTATTGGCCTTAAAAACAGGTTTTGTTCCTGTTCTTGTGAAATAAATAAATTCTAAAATCTACCTAATAATGAAATTTTCATGGCAAAATAAAAATATTTTCATTCTAAATGTTTTTCTATCATAGCTTAATATATGTATTTATATATTTCAATTCTCGTATTTGAATTCTTCGAAAAAGCATAACACATACATATTTTATTTTCATTCTACATCAGAAAGTGCTAATTGGCCAAATAAGGTAACCTAGATTGAGGCGCTTTCTCCTCGTTTTCTCCTCCGCTCGCTAAATTGTTGAAGTAGACTTCTCTGATAACACGTGACTCTTACGTCACACCCGCCATCTCCTGGTGGTCGCACTATGTAGTGAATGGTTGCCTACCCTATAAACGGGTCCCTAAGGCATGTGTATACTGAGGAAGTCAGACTCCATACCTAAAATGGTTCAGTTGGGAAAGTGAAGCAGCGCACCCCATATTGCCAGTCTAACTGTGGCACACGAAAACAACAACAACTTGTCAATTTTTTGAGTTATTCCTAATTATGAATTGAAATTCAAAATTATATCGTTTCACACAAGATTCAATAGATGGATTTACACTTATACTGTGCAAATATTTTTAATAATTTCTTGAAAAAATACTTCGAGAAACTGTAATTGATTGCTTCAAATATAATTTAATTCAAGTATAAATGTTTTCTGAAAATATACAGATTTAATAAATAAGAAAAGCATCTAAAAATATTATTGTAAAATATAATTTATTTGAAATATTTTTCTGTCCTTTAATCGTCTATGGGAAGGGATGCAAAATAATTGTGTTCATGAGAACGTATGTCTATATTTGGATGCATACCTGTGAAAACCAGAGAGCAAATCTCATTTGCAATCAAACAATACTTCTATTCATGTTATTTTCAACGCGTTGGAGATATTCAGTTAGTTTTATGACTCATTTAATGAAATTTATAATTTTTTACAGTAAAATTATAAGCAAATCACTTTACGAATTTACTGACACTATGGACAATTTCCTTACACATAAATATATCTAAATGTGCTGTTAAATAGAAAAAATATTGCTTATCCTTATTTTATGTTTTAAAGAAAAATAGAGATATTTTTATGAAGTGTTATACCAGGACACAATTTTAGATTTCTAAAAATAATGTTAATCAGCAATCTAAAATATAAATTTTTTTAATAACTTAAAAATAGTTTTCAAATATTCTATGAATCCATAGCACATAAAAATAAAAAACACTTCAAAAATTTTGATTATTAATATTTTGTTAATTACAATTATAAAATATTTCATGTCATTTGGTCTCATTTCATTAAGTTTTTTAATTAATGTAATGAAAATCCACTTTCTATATCTTTTCCAGAAATTTCAGAACACAATAGAAATTTTCTTTTCTTTTTTGCTTTTAACATGCTTAATGAAAGAGAAACACTTGTGAAAAACTGTTAACCAATATGCTGTAAATAAAACCTGTTAATATAATAAGAATAGAAAAAAAGAGGGCGATGAGAGCCTAGCAGTTAGTGTATCGGCCTTCAATCCGGAAGGATGGGGTTCGATTCCCAATGCCGCCAAAGAACCACCGAGTACATGCGATATACGTGCTCGTTAAATCTGTGGAATAGAAAGTCCTGTGGTCGGTCGTTGAGCAGTTACCATGGGTGCAATGGTCTGAAGAAATTTACTCCCCCTTCAGTTCAATGCCAAAATCGAGGGAGTTGATCCTCTGATACTGCCATCTATCGGAGGATTTGAAGAACAAAAGTCATACTTTCACCTTCATGATGCTCTTTTTAAACGAAAGACGCTCCCAATTGACTTAAATTCGCATAACCAAGGCATAGCAAGCTTGCCTTGTCCTCATTAGTAACAACAGAAAAAAAAGAATAATTAACTATTCGATGCTTATGTTGACCAGATACCGATTTTTCATAGTACTGTTGAGACGCGCTTTTAAAAAAGGTAAATGATTTATATTTCCTCTTATTATGTGTTGAACTCTGCGGTTCTATGAGGACAACCTGGAAACAGTTGTCAAATCAAAATAGAGAAATGTGGACTTTTCTTCTTTCTTGGAGGGCTGTAATTTTCCAACAGGAACACAATCGGTTGTAACGTCTTTGAATGGTTTTGATAGACATATATTCACGAGTATTCAAGTAGAATCCCAATAAGTTTGACGTGACATGTACAGTCACGTGGCTCACTTTCAATGGACGTATTTACAAGACCTCACTGTTAAATGTTATTGTTAAATTCGGTATCATTTCTATCTGCAGGAAAATTTTAAAAAAAATGTTTTAATTTTTTTAAGTTTAGTTCTGAAACAGTACAAATGAGCGTTTATGCACGGGAAACGCGTTAAATGTCTTATAGAGTTCGAGATTGTCTCCCAAATGTTTTATCAAAGCAAACTTTAGAGATGATACTAATTTAGAAAAAGTTTTAAACTGTTTTGAAATTTTCTATGACCCCTTTTTTGAGGTATGGCTGAATATCGACATTTTGAAAATAACTTCTGAGGGAAACGGAACACAATGGTGACTCATTTCAGAATTTTGCCGCTTTTAAAGCAGTTTACAAAAAGCATTTAAGGCAGTTTGCTGTTCGTTTTAGTGATTTTTTTTATGGCACACAAAAGAAATTAATTTTCAATAGGCTTTTTTCATATGAACGAAGTTAAATATTAATTTATGAATACTAAAATTACTTTTTATAACATTGTTTGCTGCAAAGTTTTAAGCAGTGAATTCTTTCTCCTTTGATATTATTCAAAAATATTTACCGGACCGTAAAAATATTATTTTCAAGCTGTGTAGATAAGATATGTATTTTTGGTGCAAAAGCATTTCTAATTCATTCTTTTTATGTATCCTTAATTTCTCAGAATAATCCTGTAACTTTCTCTTTCTGATTTTTTCACATTTGACTTAAATGCTTAAAAATTTAAATTATTCCTGGAAAGCTAATACATTTTTAGCTGTCTCTTTACTGACAAACATGAATGCGCTTTTATGTTTTAAAGACAAAAAACAATCTTAATTAATTCATTAACCGCATTACAAGAAAATAAATTAATTTTTGAGAATAGGAATACATTTCTAAAACATACGGGGTCATTAGATCATTAAATCCGATGACTGATTTTTTAGGAGGAATAAGAGGAGTTGTGTTTAAGAAGAAATCTGTGAAATGTGACACATGATAACTTCTTTTAATGATAAGTATATGTGGACTGTTTTCTTAAACAAAAGTTGCTGCCCCAGTAAATAAGGGTAAGCACGTGTAGTTCAAATTTTTAATCAGTAAAAAAGAAACATTAAGACATATCAATAGAAAATCTTTGGAAAATCTGCAAACTTACTGCATGTGGTCGTCATTACGATATATTATGTTATTTCGGATGCTGTAAATATGTATGTAGCTCTTAAATCTGAGATTAATAAATTCTCAGAAAAGCTGACAATTACAATTTAATGAATATGCTTATTTACTTATTTATTTTTTGTTTTTCAAAAATATATATGCAACAATAACATAAAAGTAAAATTTTATAATTTTTGGAATAACATATTTTATATAAACATTTAATTCAGAAAATATCGCAGACAGTTTAACAATATTTTATTCGATTTGTTTTTATCTGCCTATTGTTATTATTAACACAACCAATTTCAGTTAATTATCTTGAAATTTTAAATTAGTTCCAGGAGACGAGATCGATTCATAAAGCGGCACCACTTTTCCCTATTATATATTTGTCATACCAGTGGAATAAAATTGAGCCAGTGTATAAGCATCGGAAGATCGATGGTCCTCTAAGGCAGGTATCGAATCTGCTACCACCTGCAGTTGACGCGACGGCAATGGCTTTGATCAGCAGGCTGTCACGGCATTTCCGCAGTGCGCGTTGCATTAATGTTTGCATAAATATGCGTAGTCTACAGATACATTGAAATATGTTACACTAAAAGGTTAGTTTATATTTTTCTAGATGGTTGAAAAGAAAAATCAGTTTATGGGCAAATTTATTTTAAAATTATTGTATTGAAAAATAACTTTAAAATGATTTCGTCTTCAATTTAAAATAAGTGTCGATATAATTAAAACTGTTTTTTTTCAAAGATATTGATTGATTCGATTATTAAAAATATATTTTAGTTTTTTTCTCAAAATTTATATGAACTTTCTATAGTTAAAAACATCAAGATAGATTAAGGAAATAGCTTACTTAAGAGACAAAGAATTATTTTTATTGTAAATATTCATTTGAAAAACACAGTTCTAATGATTTTTGTATTAAAAATTTATTTAATAAATTTAAATATAAATCACATTTACGAATAAATAAAAATAGTTATACAAAAATATTTTATAACTAAGCAAACGGTCCGTATTTAGCATTGAAAACCATTGTAAATGGCTAAATGTGTTATGGAGGAAAATTTCACACTAATAAACACTGCAATATTATCTTCTCTTTTCTTTCTGTAAATTGCTTACTTCTTATGAAATGTGATTGCGTCATATTGTTTAGAAAAACTTTACGAAGTTTTCATAATATATCAGTAATAAGTAATCTACATGAAGAGCAACTTATAAAATAAAGTAAAAAAACCGACATTATTTGCGGCAATGTTTATTATATCCAATAAATTTACTTTTGAGAAGTTTTTATCATTTTCTGTTATAAAGGAAAGAATATTCTGTCAGAGACACACACAGACGCACACACACATACATATATATATATATATATATATATATATATATATATATATATATATATATATATATATATATATATATATATATATATACAGGGTGATTATAAAAAAACTTTGCCAACATCTGCACTTCTAGCGTCCATTCTATTTAACCGATCAAAATGATACTTCAAATATAGTTCTTTTGAGATATGCGCTCGAGATTCTGTGAATGGCAACACAGTGGCCCTCGCGGTTACAGTTATAGTGACAGAAACTCGAAATTTTCGAATGGCAACGCCTACTTTTTACCATCGCAAAATGTTCAGCACATGCGAAAACCCTAAATAGCGTTGAAACGGTACCGATATGTCCGAAAACCGACGTGTTATACACATACAAACAGTTCTTCAAGGCGCACGGAGGAATAATGCATACGACAGAGACAAGACACTGCTCAATGATGAGAACACATAGAGAAAAAATCTTTATTAATTTCAAACATTTTCCACATGAGTGCCATCACAGGCAATTACGCATTGCATGCGGGAGACGGTGGACAATGTCGCTGCACGCAACATGGCACGAGGGATGTTTCCAATCTCACGCCGTATAGAATCCTTTAAGTCCGACAATGTTTGAGGATTGCACAGATAAACTCTGGATTTGAGATAGCCCCAAAACCAGAAATCCATAGGGGTCAGATCTGGGGATCGCGCAGGCCACGGAAAAGGATAATAGCGTGAGATGATGCGATCACCAAAATGCTGATCCAGGAGCCTTTTAACTGACCTCGCTATATGTGGAGGTGCGCCATCTTGCATCCAAACAATGTCATTGAGTGCATTCAGCCGACGCAACTCCGGTAAGACATAATTTTTCAGCATGGCTGCATACCGAGGGCCCGTTACAGAACATGTTGCAGGGCCAGTCGGGGTCGTTTCCTCAAAGAAGAACGGGCCCAGAACAAATGTAGCTGTAATGCCGCACCACGCAGTCATTTTGGCGTCAAATAATGGTACTGGCGCCACAGCATGAGGATTCGTCTCTCCCCAGTGCACACAATTCTTTGTGTTAATGCTGCCATTTAAGGTGAAATGCGCCTCTTCCGTCCATAGTATGCGAAGTAGCCAGTCGTTATCCGCATCATATCGTAACAAAAATGCATTTGCAAAGTCCAGACGTTGTTGTGGGTCATCCGGCTCCAACATCTGGACGCGCTGGAACCGATAGGGAAACATGTGAAGTACTGAGCGCAAGAGCTTGCGGACCGTTGAGTTCGGAATATCCAACACGCGCGCTATGCCTCTTGCGGTTTCTGTGTGTCCTGCAGTCACTGTATGGTGCACTTCCATGACAACGTCCTCAGAAACAGTTGGCCTTCCGGAGCGCTGTTTGTCACAGGTGCAGCCTGTATCTTCGAATTTCCGCACTAAATCACGCAGAGCTTGCAGAGTACATGGGCCGCGTCGTTGTCGATGATTGCGGCGATACACACGCAAGGCTTCCGCAGCGTTCATCCCATTTTGGTAATAGAGTTTGATCAATTCACCGCGAACTTTCCTAGGAAGACTCATATCGTCGGCATGTGCGAGTTCCCGAATGACGACTTCGCATACCCGCTTGGTATTTTATAGGTTTCCTACGCTGAATATCTGGCGACCGGCGTTCTGTGATTGGTTTCTTGACTCTGTCATATGCAAATTTATTGTGTGCGCCCAGATCGTGTTTTTTTGGCCGGTTTTCAGAACTCTTTTTTGTGTTGGCAGAACACGTCCGTTTTAAGACATATCGGTACCGTTTCAACGCTATTTAGGGTTTTCGCATGTGCTGAACATTTTGCAATGGTAAAAAGTAGACGTTGCCATTCGAAAATTTCGAGTTTCTGTCACTATAACTGTAACCGCGAGGGCCACTGTGTTGCCATTCACAGAATCTCGAGCGCATATCTCAAAAGAACTATATTTGAAATATCATCTTGATCGGTTAAATAGAATGGACGCTTGAAGTGCGGATGTTGGCAAAGTTTTTTTATAATCACCCTGT